>PVJS01049488.1:0-14654 GCA_004027185.1 Glis glis | reverse complement strand
GTTGCGGAGGGCCTCACTAGGTAGAGAGAGAGAGAGAGGGACAGAGAGAGAGAGAGACACAGAGAGAGATAGACCGATCGATCTATCCATCGATCGATCGTGCGAGCGCATGCGCGCTGAGGCTGGCCGCGAACCCGGATCCTCCGGTCTCTGCCTCCCAAAGTACTGGGATTACAAGCGTGCGCCACCACGCCCGGCTGCAAGAACCTATTTCAAAAAATGAAAAATAAGCCGGGCGTGGTGGCACACACTTGTAATCCCAGTACTTTGGAAGGTGGAGACCGGAGGATCCGGGTTCACGGCCAGCCTCAGCAGTCTCTCTCTCTCTCGTCTTCTTAGTGAGGCCCCCCGCAACTTCGTGAGACCTGGTTTCAAAATAAAGTATAAAAAATAGGGCAGGGGGCGTAGCGCGGAGGTAGAACGCCCCTGCGTTCAATTCCCAGTACCGCAAAAAAAAAAAAAAAAAAAAAGAAAAAGAAAAAGGGCTGGGGGTGTAGCTCAGAGATGGGTGCCCCTGGGTTCAACCCCCAGTACTCCCTCCAAAACCTGAAAATTACAAAGGTTAACAAAAGGGCTTTACTTTCTATCATTCACCCAATATGAATTCCCTCATGGCGAATGAGATCTGAGCGACTAGCGAAGGCCTTTCCACATTCCTTACAGTCATAAGGTTTCTCACCAGTGTGAATTCTCTGATGTCGGGTGAGGTTTGAGCCTTTATTGAAGGCCTTTCCACATTCATTACATTCATACGGCTTTTCATCTGTGTGGATTCTCTGATGTTGGATAAGTTCTGAGCTCTGAATAAAGGCCTTTCCACACTCTTTACACTCATAGAGTTTCTGGCCATCATGAATCCGGTGATGGTTCGTGAGCGTCGAGGCGCTACTGAAAGCCTTCCCACACTCCTTACATTCATAGGGCTTCTCGCCAGTGTGCATTCTCTGATGCTGAATGAGCCTCGAGTGCTGAGTAAAGGCCTTCCCACACTCCTGACACTCGTAAGGTTTCTCACCAGTATGAATTCTCAAGTGTGGAAAAAGCTGTGAACTTTTAGTAAAGGCTTTCCCACATACTTTACATTCATAAGGTTTCTCGCCTGTGTGAATTCTCTGATGATCATTAAGGTTTGAGCAGTAATTAAAGGCTTTTCCACATTCCTTGCATTCATAGGGTTTCTCGCCAGTGTGAATCCTCTGATGTTGAGAAAAATACGAACTACAACTGAAAGTCTTGCCGCAGTCCTTACACTCATAGGGCTTTTCACCACTGTGAATCCTCCGATGTCGGGTAACGAGGGAGCTGCGACTAAAGGATTTCCCACACTCCTTACATTCATACAGTTTTTCGCCAGAATGAATTCTCTGATGTTGAATAAATTCTAAGTTCTGATCAAAAGTCTTTCCACATATCTTACATTCACAAGGTTTCTCTTCATTAATAGTTTTTTTATGTGGCATTAGAAATGTAGGCTGAATAAAAGCAGGCATGTCTTCAGAGGCAAGTATTACTTGACTGAAATGTCTCTTTTTTAGAGATAATATCTTGGTCTCACACATTGATTCCAGATCTGAAAGAAAACAAACATATATATTTATTTTTCCTAAACTGGGGAAGTTAAATTTCTAAAAAAAAAAAGGAGGGCAATTTGTAAAACTGATGAGGAAAGCAGAGACACTGAAAAGAGATAATAAAAAAAGCTGAGGAGGCTTTTTTTTTTGTGTGTGTGTGTGTGCACGGTACTGGGGATTGAACCCAGGGATATTCTACCTCTGAACTATACCTCCAGTCCTATTTTATTTTTTTATTTGGAAACAGGGTCTCACTAAGTTGCTGAGGACCTCACTAATTTGCTGAGGATCTCGCCAAGTTGCTGAGACTGGCCTTGAACGTGTGATACTCCTGTCTCAGCCTCCCAAGTACTGGGACTACAAATAATGGGAGAATTACATAGAAATGACTCATGGTACAGATCTCTACAAATGAAGGATTGAAGGCATCAGCCCCTTCCTCATAGCGAGGTGAACAGAAAATACTGAAAGCTAAAGAATGAGTTTAAGGATTTTATTAGTGGTGAGACTCCAAGATCGCCTCTTCTAATTTACACAGAAGGATGATTATACTTCTCTACACTAGCAGAAAACTAGAAATCCAGATAAATGGAACAAGAGAGAATCTGGACTCATGACAAAAAAAAAAAATCTGGACTCACCACAAAAAAAAAAAAACAGGGCTGGGGATGTAGCTCAGAGGTAGAATGCCCCAGCGTTCTACCCTCAGTTCCACAAAAGACCACAAAAAGAAAAAACTTTAAAAAAGTAATAAAAATGAATTTATTTATTTATTTGCAGTACTGGGAATTGAACTCAGAGACATTCTACCTCTGAGCTACACTCTCAGCCCTATTTTTTTATTCTTTACTTTGAAACAGGGTCTCACTAAGTTGTAGAGGGCCTCACTAAGTAGCTGAGGCTGGCCATGAACCTGTGATCCTCTTGTCTCAGCCTCCCAAATACTGGGATTACAAGTGAACGCCACCATGCCCGGCTTGTTTTTACTTTTTTAAATGAAAGGATGAACCGCTAAATCCAGTACAAGCTTGTCAAATAAGTTAAATAATTGAAAGTAGAAAAAACTGAAAGTATAAGAAAGAAAAAAAATACACACATATTTACACACATGTATGTTTTTTAGGGTAGGAATATCTACTCTTATATAATTTGAAATGTAGCATATTCAAAGGAAGAATGAAACTTAAAATGTAAGCAGAATACTTGTTTTGGAAATAAAGGAAGGTATTTACTATATATTGGATTGGGAAGAAAGTATAGGAGAAAAAAAAGCACTACAGCTCATATAGCAGGGGCCTTGGGCTTTGATGGGAGCTTCCTGACAACATCTCAGTGGTAAAGTCTCTTCACGGCTCTGTTGCTGCCCAATTATCTCTCACTTACCTGAACACAGGCCTCTGGTCAGCTTTTTGTCAACCATCCAGGGCTCTCTTCCTTGTTCCAATAAGGAAATCACAGCAGGCTTAGAATTGGAAAGTCCTGCTCATGAGAAAAGACACGGGACATGGTTATGCTGTGGGCGTCCCAGGGATCTGATCCCGTCCCTTAGCGATCAAGAAGAGATGCCATTACAGGAAGGACCAGAGAAAGAGAGAGAGATGACCATTCCCCTCCAACTCAAACCATTCCTTGGGGAATGGGGAGAGAAATTCAGCTGGTTACTTGAAGTGAATAATTCACAATGGGGAAAGGAGACAGTCCCAAGGGCACACTCTGAATTTGGGGGGATAGTTATCCTTACCCACTGAAACCAGGTTGCTGAAATTCTCCAACATCACTTCTTTGTATAAATTCATCTGAACAGAGTCCAGGCATTCCCATTCTTCCTGAGAGAAGTCTATGGATACATCCCTGAATATCATTGACCCCTGAAACAATAAACATGCTTTCACAACAGAAGGAGGGAAGATGGTAGGAGAAGGCTCTGCAGAAGAGACAGAAAAAGCAAATTGAAGGGGCTGGAACTTTGTCATATCAGTGGAAGATACATCTCCTGTGTGCAGAGGGATATGTCTAGGAATGAAGAAACAGAGTGGACTTTCCCAATAATATAAAACAAAGCATCCAGCTCAATGAGTGAGTTCCTACTCCCCCCACCTGTCCCTTTCTATCTCTTTCTTCTTCTTCTTTATGGTACACTGGGGATTGAACCTAGGGTTGCTCTACCACTGAGCTAACCCCCCAGCTTTATTTATATTTTAGTGGTACTGAGGATTGAACCCAGAGGCATTCTACCTCCAAGCCACACCCCTGGCCCGATTTTATTTCTTATTTGGAAATAGGGTCTCACTAGGTTCCTGAGAGCCTTGCTAAGTTGCCAAGGCTGGATTTGAACCTGTGATCCTCCTGTCTCAGCCTCCCAAGTACTGGGATTACAGGCATGTGCCACCACATCCGGCTTTATTTTTTATTCTTAAACAGGGTCTAGCTAAGTTACTGAGTGTGGCCTCAAACCTGCAATCCTGTGTCTCAGCCTCCCAAGTACTGGGATTACAGGCATGGGCCACTCTGCCCACCTAAGGTGTGTCCTTTTCCAACAACAATCAATTCTTGGACACTGGCTGGGTGTATTACAATTCAATTCAATTTTTTTTGGTAGTACTGGGAATTGAACCCAGAAGCATTCTACCTCCAAGCTATATCCCCAGCCCTTTTTAATTTTTGTTTTGAAACAGGGTCTCCTTAGGTTGCTGAGAGTCTTACTACATTGCTGAGGCTGATTTTGAACCTGTGATCCTCCTGTCTCAGCCTCCCAAGTACTAGGATTATAGGCAGGCGCCACAGCACCCAGCTTCAATTCAATTCTTACACTAACTACTTAGAATTAAAACAGACCTACAGGTTACGGGGCTCAGACCAACAAGACTGTCCCGACTTCAGACACCAGCCATAAATCTTGGGTGTCCCCAAGGTACAGAGCTTCTTCAGTCAACCACAAATTGAAGGAATCCCATGACCTTCCCTCAGGTCCAGTAATCACTACAACAACTCACAGAACTCAAGAAAGCACTATACAGTCATGTACCACATATCATTTTGATCAATAAATCACACATATAATGATGCCATGAAATTAAAATGCAGCTGAAAAATCCTACTGCCTACATGTCCATTGCTGGGGTGTTCAATTCCCAGTACAAAAAAAAAGACGCATTTCCATACCATAAGAAAAAATAAGAGTACTGTTTTATTTGAGGCCAAACAAGGGGACCAATTTAGACTCCAGGATCAAAAGCGGAGCTGGGCGTGGTGGCGCACGCTTGTAATCCCAGTACTTTGGAGGATCCAGGTTCGCGGCCAGCCTCAGCGCTCTCTCTCTCTCTCTCTCTCTCTCTCTCTCTCTCTCTCTACTTAGTGAGGCCCTTTGCAACTTCGTGAGACCCGGTTTCAAAATAAAGTATAAAAAAAATAGGGCCAAGGGTGTAGCGCGGAGGTAGAACGCCCCTGGGTTCAATCACCGGTACCGCAAAAAAAAAAAAAAGTGGAATGGTGAGATTCTTTGGGAGAAGTTTTGCTGTGTTCTCTAGCATTCAGAGAGCACAAAGACTGGTACCTATTCTCCTTAGACCAGATGTTGACCCAATGAAGGGATAAAGTGACTTCAACAAAGGAGTAGATGACAAAATGCCAAGGCACATAACAGGTTTTCTAAGTAACTATTTCAAGGGGACATCACAGGAAGTACAATTAGAGGTTTCCAATAGGGACTTCTCTGAGAAAGCCATAAAAGTACTCTACCAAAAAAGAAGTCACTATTGAATATCCATCAAGGCCAGAGAAACCAACACCAAAACAAGTCATTCAAGAAAATCTTTCTTCTCTTTACCTCTTCCCCATCCCTGTTCTAATCTCATAGGATGCAGAGACTGCCTATTGGGCTGGAGCAAAAGACGTTTTGGGTGAGGAAACTGACGAGTTTAACATGCCCCCCTTTCACACTGTAAGCTTCCAGTCTGAAGCAAGCCTGAGCTCGGAGAAGAGTTTTATTTTTTTTTATTTTATTTTTTTTTGCGGTACCGGGGATTGAACGGGGGGGGGGGCGTTCTACCTCCGTGCTAAGCCCCCGGCCCTATTTTTTTATGCTTTATTTTTGAAACCGGGTCTCACGAAGTTGCGGAGGGCCTCACTAGGTAGAGAGAAAGAGAGAGAGAGAGACAGAGAGAGACAGAGAGGAGAGAGAGAGAGAGAGAGATCGCGTGCACGCTGAGGTTGGCCGCGTACCTGGATCCTCCTGTCTCCGCCTCCCAAAGAACTGGGATTACAAGCGTGCGTCACCACGCCCGGCTTCAGAGAAGAGTTTTAAATGAAACTTACAGCTTATTAAACTGAACTAGAAGTTGTAATTAGTAAAATGAGACTGATCTTGTGACTGAAAACCATCAAAGGATACCAAAGAGTGATCAAATCAATTACAGCACCTACACAGTTTTTTATTTTTTTTTGCCAGGCCTGTGATCCTAGTACTTGGGGGGCTGAGACAGGAAGATCACAGGTTTGAGGCCAGCCTCAGCAACAAAGTGAGATTCTCCGCAATCTAGGGAGACCCTGTTTCCAAACAAAAAATAAAAAGGGCTGAGGGTGTAGCTTGGAGGTAGAATGCCCCTGGGCTCAATTCTCAGTACTACACACACACACACACACACACACACACACACACACACACAAAGAAATAAATAAAAAATAAAAACAAAATTTATTTTCTACTACAGCACATTATTTCCCTAAGTATTTCCATTAATTCTGGGCAATAATCTTCATTGATGAAATATCAAGTATAGGGTTGGGGATGTGGCTCAGTGGTAGCGCACTTGCCTAGCATATACAAAGTCCTGGGTTTATCCCCAGCATCACACACACAAAAAAAAGGTAAATGAAATGTAATTTGGCATTTGCAAAATAATAAAAACACATTTAAATATTAATACTAGTTATCTGAGTGGTCGAATTTTATTTTTTCTTGGTAATTCTATGGCTTTGAAGTCTCTAAAATAATCGTGCATTTACTTTAAAATCACAATAAATATTATATTTAAAAGGAGAAAATTTGAGCCAGGCATGTTGGCACAAGCCTGTAATCATAGTACCTGGGAGGCTGAGACAGAAGGATCGCGAATTGAAGACTAGCCTCAGCAACTCAGCAAATTAGCAACCTACCCAGACCCTGTTTTAAAACAAAAAATAGCCGGGCGTGGTGGCGCACGCTTGTAATCCCAGTACTTTGGGAGGCGGAGACCGGAGGATCCTGGTTCACCGCCAGCCTCAGTGCGCGCGATCTCTCTCTCTCTCCTCTCTTTCTCTCTCTACCTAGTGAGGCCTTCCGCAACTTCGTGAGACCCGGTTTCAAAATAAAGCATAAAAAAATAGGGCCGGGGGTGTAGCGCGGAGGTAGAACGCCCCTGGGTTCAATCCCCGGTACCGCAAAAAAAATAAATAAATAAATAAAAAATAAAAAATAAAAATAAATAAATAAAACAAAAAATAAAAAAGGCTGGGGGTGTAACTCAGAGATAGAATGCCCCTGTGTTCAATCCCCAGTACTAAAAACAAAACCAAAAAGAGAGAGAGAGAGAGAGAAAGAGAGGAAATTCAGCAGGCAGAAGTGAAGCCATTTTTCAAATAACTGAACATTAGGTATTTGGAGGGTATTAGGTTTGATACCAGGCACAGCCGTACTTTTCTCCAATGGGGAAACTACAGGAACTGCTATTTAAAGGACATATCTTTATTTAGGGAGAAGTTTCATTAGATGGAAAGCCAAAAGGGAACCCCACCATACCGTGGATATTACTTGTAGAAGTTCATCATGCATTCTTTCCTCCTTTTCTGGGAGACTCACCTGGAGACGGGTAGAACTGTAAGAAGAAAAATGAACTATGAAACACCAGTTTTTTCTTGGTGCCCAAATTGGTCAGGTCAAAGGTTACTACCAACCCCAACCCCATTATCCACAGCACATACGGAATAGAGATCGGAGGAAAATGGGGTATTTGTCCAATTTCAGTATCTCAAGGAAAGGCGCAGTTCACTGCTGGTCAGGACTAGACTCTGAGTGAACCTCAGAGAAATCTCCTGGGGACAGAGTTCTGGCGTCACAATCATAAAGGTGACAGTGGTCCCATACTAATACACAGTGTGCCCCACACATTTAGGCACAGTCATACTTAAGCCATAACCGCACAGTGAGCAGATATCCCACGTTCTTCCATAAAGCTGCAATGCATCATAATGCATTATGAGATGCAGTCACAATGCATCTCACAATCCCGCCAACTTCCCTTGTTCAGGGCGCTCTGCCCGCCCAGGCCCCAGCTCGCCACACACCTCCAGTATTGTCACCTGAGGCCTTTCCAGTCTCTTCCCGGGTGGGAACCTGCAGACCTGAATCCGTTCCCCGGGGACCAGGATCCCGCATCTCACTGAAGTCACGGTCCCGCCGGGCGCGTTCCTGCAAGAAGTGCGACAGCCGCTGTGCCCTCTGGGATATGTAGTCTAGAGCTTGGCCCGCGCCGACTCCTCTCAGCGCCTTGGCCTAGGCGCGCCCGAAACGAGGGCTCCCGCAGCTCCCTGCGCTTCAGAGCCGGGCGTCGCCGGTGCACGGCGCGCTAGAGCAGAGCCCACGCCGACCCGGCTCGCCCTCGCCCGGCGCCCGCGCCGACCCGGCCCGCCCTCGCCCGGCGCCCGCGCCGAGGCCGGAAGTTGCGTCAGCCGCGGGGCCTTATGGGAGGGCCGTGCGCGCGGACGTAGCGGTCGCCGAGAGCTAGTGGGGCATTCGGGAGTCTATCCCCGACCTGCGTGGGCGTGCTCCGCGCGGGACGCGTACGCGGCGCTCCCGGTAGGTGTCGCTGCCGAGTGCCGGCGCGGGAGGGCGGGCGGGGTCGGGCGGGCCGGTTCGTACCGGCCGCGGGCGGCTGGCTGGGCGCGGGCCCTTGGGGTCGGGAGTGTCCCGGGGAGGCGCTGCCGTGCTCACGGTGCCCGGACGCGGCTGGTGAGTAGTTGGAGTTGTTGGAACAACAACAACAAGTGTGGGAGCTAGTACGCGTGTGATGATGATTTTAGGGCTGTGTGATTTTTTTTTATTTTGGTGGTGCTGTGGATTTAACTCCGGGCCTCTTGCATTCTAGGTAAGATTTCTGCCACTGTGCCACTCACGCCCCAAGGAGATGTGATTTTGTGTGTGGAGGCGTAATTATGATGTGTTTTTGTGTCTCGGGGATGTTTAGGGTTGTGTGCGATTGTGATTAAGGGTGTGGTGTGGTGACTGTGAGCGTGGCGAAGTGTTGTGATTGTCATGTGTAGTGGCTCTTCTCTTACTTGGGTTAGTTTCTCTGCACTCTTTGACATAGTTGGTAACTACTTTAAAAAACGTTTCCGTCCTTAGTTTCCATTGGTCCCTCCTCTGTCCCTTTTGCTGCCCCTCCCCTCCCCCACAGTCTTTGGCCCTGTTCCATAGCTTTCCAGTTTTCCTTGATGGTCTTTCCATCTTATGGCTTGCTCTTATGTGTATTTATTTTCCTTTGCATACAATTACAAGTACTTTTAATACAAGTATTTAGTTTTCCTCTTACGTTATAAAAAAATCAAATTATTATAAAACGACATTACCAGGGCCTGGCATGGGCATGCTGGGCAAATGTGCTACACTGAGCTATATCCCCATCTGTATATTAGTTTAATACTGCCTTACAAACCACCCTTAAACTCAGTAGCATACAACAACTAGCATTTATTTTCATGGTCAAGTTGTTTGCAGGTTCGTTATGTTCACTTGATCTGGGCTGCGTAACTGTAGAATGGGTTCAGATTTACCCTGCATTTATTCTTTCTGGGGCTCAGGCCAAAAGGACAGTAGTTACCAAGACATTTTCTTTTCATGATGGATCAGCAGAGGGCAAGGCAGATCACACAAGTACACTTAACACCTCTGCTCCCAAACATACTAATATTACATCAGCCAAAGAAAGTCAGGTGGCCAAGCTTAACATCCATTATACCCACAGTTGGAGGGCAAGGGAAAGTGTGTAACCCTGTTGGAGGGGAGTGAAGAATTGAGACCAAGATTCCAATCTGCCCTATTAAGAAACATGCTTCTTGATTCTGGTGAATGCCTATTAGTCCAAGTTCTCTTTTGTCTGATAATACTGCTTTTTGGATTTTGTTGATCGTATTTGTCAGGAATTTTATTTTCCGACCCCTTTATGCATTTATGTTTCAGGTCCTGGTGTTTTTATGTTTTAGGTTTCTTTTGAGGAGCATATTGCTGAGCTTTTTACCCCATTATCCTGTTTGACTTATTTTAAGAAGTGAGTTTAATTCAGTTGCATTTATCATAATTACTGATAAATTTTTTTTTTTATTTCTCATACTTTTTTATTGTGCAGGTTTACCTTATCTCTTTTTCTCTTTCCTCTGGTTTTGTTCCTGCTGTTACCCTGGAATTTTTAATATTCGTACTTAACAAAACCCTAACTTATAAGACTTTTAAACACTTGAACTCTGATCTACCCATCCTTTTCTATGTTATTCTTCTCTGATATATTACCTTCTTCTAGTTTAAAATCCCCAAATTAGTAGTACTTTATTTGTTCTATATGTATACAAACATACATTTTTTAAGTTGTGGTAAAATACAGAACATAAAATTATCATCTTAACCATATTTAATTGTACATTTCAGTGGCATTGAGGATACTCACATTGTTATGTTTTCATCACCACTGTCCATCCACAGAACTCTTTTCATCTTGCAAGACAGAAACTTAGTACTCATTAAATAATAACTCCTGAGCCAGGCATGGTGGCATATGCCTGTAATCCCAGTCTTGAGAGGTTAAGACAGGAGGATCACAGATTCAAGGCCAGCCTCAGCAGTTTAGCGAGACCCTCAGCAACTTAGTGAGACCCTATTTCAAACTAAAAAATAAAATAGGGGTGGGGGTACAGCTAGGAGGTAGAATGCCCCTGGATCCAATCCCAAGTACCACATACACACAGGCAAGGAAGATATGTGTTTGGGACTGTATTAGTTATCTATCTAATTACCTCAAAACTTAGTAGCTTCCTGGGCATGGTGGCACACACCTGTAATCCCAGTACTTAGGAGGTTGAGACAGGAGGATTGCAAGTTCGAGACCAGCCTCGGCAACTTAGTGAGACCCTGTTTCAAAATAAGAAATAAAATCGGGCTGTGGGTGTATCTCAGAGATGTAGTGTCCCTGGGTTCAATTTCTAGCACTGCCAAAAAAATAAACACAAAAAATTTAGTGGCTTTAACAACAGTAAACATTTTTCTTTGCAGTACCGGGGATTGAACCCAGGGGCATTCTACCTCCGAGCTACACCCCCAGCCCTATTTTTTATACTTTATTTTGAAACCGGGTCTCACGAAGTTGCGGAGGGCCTCACTAAGTAGCTGAGGCTGGCTGTGAACCCGGATCCTCCAGTCTCCGCCTCCCAAGTACTGGGATTACAAGCGTGCGCCATCACGCCAGCTTAACAATCAACATTTGTTAGCTCACAGTTTCTGTGGAATGTGACTTCTCTGGTTATTCTGACTTGGATATCTCACAAAGCTGTAGTCAGAATGTCAGCAGGGCTGCAGTCTTGACAAGGCTGGACTGGGGCTGGAGGATTTGCTTCCAAGGTAGCCAGCAAGTTAGTGTTAGCTGTTGACAGGATTCTTCTCCCAAGAGCTAGTTAAGTGTTTTCCATGGTATGGCAGATGGCTTTGTTCAAGATGCATCATCCAAAAATGTGCAAGAGGGAGCTCCCAATGTCTTTTATGACGTAATCTTGGGAGTCACACATCAACATTTCTGCAATATCCTATTAGTTTACAGGTCAGTCCTATTCAGTTTGGGAAGGGTCACAAAAGGTGCAAAGAAGACGGTGACCACTGGGGAACATGTTGGAGGCTGGTTACTGCAGGAGTCCAGTGAGAAGGCATCAGATAAACTGGATTTATCTTCTAAGCCCACAGGTCCTGGCTTCATACGCATAAGACAAATCAGTGGTGTAAATAGAAGCCTAAGGAACAGATATCGTGGAAGGAGACCTCCTGACTTGAGCCTTTCCTGGAGGCTGGAGAGTCCTGGAAAAGAGTGGACCCCGAAATTGCTGGACCTGCAGACTGTCTTGACCATTTTCCCAGATTGGACAAGGTCAAAGTGACATCTCGACCTTCAGAGATCAACTGTGAAAGCTGTATGACAATGGAGCATTCCACCCAGATGATGGAAAGGAGAGGTAAGGCAGAGATGGGCAGAGTTAGGTGAAAGGGGCTGTATATTCAGCGGTAGTGTAAAAGAGTTACGAGATTTAGTACTCCTAGCAAGAAAGTTCACAAAGTTATTGACTATGCAGGGTAGATCATTGTTTTTCATTTTACTTATTTGATTATTTGATTTCTTAAAATGAAATTTTTTTGTGTGTGTGTGGTACCGGGGATTGAATCCAGGGGCATTTTACCTCCGAGCTACACCCCCGGCCCTATTTTTTATACTTTATTTTGAAACCGGGTCTCACAAAGTTGCGGAGGGCCTCACTAAGTAGCTGAGGCTGGCCGCGAACCCAGATCCTCCATTCTCCGCCTCCCAAGTACTGGGATTACAAGTGTGCGCCACCACGCCCGGCTTGAAATTTTGGTTTTTCTTGGATACATTTAAATATATTTTTAATGTACTTATATAACTGTAAGCAAAAGTTTCCTATTCCATCCCTCTTTCCACTCCTCAGAGGCAACCACATTGAACATTTTTTTTTTTTTTTTGCAGTACTGGGGATTGGACCCAGGGGCATTTTACCTCCGAGTAAATACAGCCCTATTTTTTATTCTTTATTTTGAAACAGGGTCTCACTAAGTTGCCGAGGTCCTCACTAAGTAGCTGAGGTTGGCTGTGAACCCGGATCCTCCGGTCTTAGCCTCCCAAGTACTGGGATTACAAGCATGCGCCACCATGCCCGGCTCACATTGAACATTTTTATCTGGATATTCATCTCCATTTTTCTGAATAACATCCTTATATGGCTAATGATTGATTTCTCACTTTTTTATATTTCCTATTGATTTTTTAGAATGTACATAAGAGTTGAGCTCTCTTTCACTGCTAGTCCCTCATCTCATCGCCACTCCAAAACATTCTCCTCTTAGTCCTTCTTTCTCGTATGGTCCCCAGAGGCTTACCATATGTCAGGATCTACACGCATTTTCTTTTGGGCTAGTGAGTTTCCCCAGCAAGAAGTCCTAGATTTCTTTGAGGAATATAAGACAAAACTCCTGCTTTTGGGGAGGCAAACAAAGAAACTTGAGGCGAGAAACTCATCTTTCAATATGGGAGCTTTCACTTCTTTTCTACATTGCTGGATCTGGTGTGTCTGAAATCCAGAACCTGTTTCATTCATATCTAGTGATATGCTTGTGATTTTTTTTTTATTGCTAGTGAAAGGGAAATGTCACCATACTATGTGGGGTGAAAGAAGACATCAGGAAGCCGGGCGTGGCGGCGCACGCTTGTAATTCCAGTATTTGGGAGGCTGAGACAGGAGATCACAGGTTCAAGGACAATCTCAGCAAGTAGTGAGACTCTCATCAACCTAGCGAGACTGGGTTCAATCCCCGGTGCCCCCCCCCCCCCGGAAGACATCAGGACAGACATCAGGAAGTTTTAATAACTTTTTATAACACTTTACATTTAATTTCCTGTTTTTCAACCCTATTCCCAAAGTGCTGTCTGTAGGAGTGCCTAAGACCTCCGTTTCTGAGCCTTTCTAGGGTACTGCCATGGCTTTCCCACATTCTCCCAAGCCTCACCTAAGCTTCAGCTTTCCCGGGTTAAATTAGATGCCACTCATCTGTCTGCTCTTTGGCTTCCAAAATTTTAACATCTCTTACCTGCAGAAGTCTTCTATTTTCTTAGTCTTTGTGAGTTTTAGCTTTCTTTGTTCCTTTACTGACATTTTGGGTGGGTTTGGAAGAGAGTAGAAATATGTACAAGTATTCAGCCTTCCATTTAAGTTATTAAAAAAATCAAATTTTTATAAAATGACATTAGAATCATAACTGCTTATTAGTCCATCACATGAATATTCTACAATGCCTGTTAACAGTATCTGGTTTAGGTTTCTTCCCTCAACTTCTTTGTGGTAAAAATATCAACTTAAAGGCCATCCTAATTCTTAAATCTTTGTGGTAATTATTATGTACTTAAGGTTAACATCTTATTGGGAATAAAAAATCCTCTGGAAATACTATATTGCCAGTAGATTCATAACATACCCTATACTTAGCCTCCCAGAAATCTTCATCAGACCCATATGATATAATTAGTCACCCATATACCTTTTTTCCCCCCAGTGGTATTAGGGGTTGATCCTAGGCATGCTCTACCACTGAGCTATACCCCAACCCTTTTTATTTTTTATTTGGAAACAGGGTCTTGCTAAATTACCATGTGCTGGCCTTGAACCTGCGATCCTCCTGTCTCAGCCTCCCAAATACTGGGATTACAGGTATGTGCCAACACACCCAGCTCATGCATATACATTTTAATGTCTCTATAGCTTAGTGGTGCTTAACATTTTTCATGGCCTTGAGGATCATTTATCTATAGGGGATCTTATACCCATGTGATATTGAAGATTTCTGTATTCCTTTGTCTGGAAGTCTGAAGCAAACCTGTTTTGTTTCTCTTTCCTTAGCTTGGTGTTCTCAGGACTCCACCATTGCCGAGAAAGAAGAGGATGCAGCCAGGTTTCTTGTACGTTTTAAGCCTTTATTTCCTGCATTATTTTGCATTGCAGTGTAGTGGGTTACTATGACTTACCAGTAAGGTGGAAAAAAATTAAGTTAACTGGGCATGGTTGTGCACACCTGTAATCCCAGTACTTGGGAGGTGAGACAGGAGGATCGCAGGTTCGAGGACAGCTTCAGCAAGTAGTGAGACTCATCTACCTAGTGAGACCGTGTTTCAAATAATAAAATCAAGCCGGGCGTTGTGGCACATGCTTGTAATCCCAGTACTTGGGAGGCTGAGACCCAAGGATCTGGGTTCACAGCCAGCCTTAGCTACTTAATGAGGCCCTCCACAA
>PVJS01049487.1:0-14652 GCA_004027185.1 Glis glis | reverse complement strand
CCCCAAAAAAAAAAAAAAAAAAAAAAAGAATTAGCAGATGCATGCCTGAAGAACAGTAAAGACATTTGGGTCAGAGACATAAAATTGGAAGTCATCAACATAAAAGTAGTAATGAAAGCTTGGAAAACCCCAAGTGGGTAGGGGGGAACAACATAGTCATATTTGTTCTTTCATTTATTTATTCAATCATTCATTTAGCAAACCCATTTTAAATGCATATTTTGTGCCAGGCATCATACTATACGCTTTTTTTCCATAAAGGAGGCTGTGAAGAAATATCTAAGAGGAAAATAAGAAAAAGAGTAGTGTCTTTGAAGTCAACGAAGAAGATTATGCCAAATGATGCCAAGACTGAATGAGAAGACGAGTGAAAAGGGTTCCTTAGATTTAGCAAGAAATAAGGTCATTGGTAACTTAGGAGAGAAGAGAATAAATTCTGTTGAATGATGGGTAAGGAAATTGAATCTGAGATGTGGCTTGGGGCATGAATGGGTGGTGGAGAAATGAAGGTAATAAAGGAAAGGGAGAGATGGTTATGGTGGATGCAAGACTGGTTACAAGAACTTATACCCTGAGGCATGCCCCTTTGTAATATTTCTTTGCAGCTACTCCCATCAAGAGGTGGCATCTATTTCTTAGCCCTTTAATATGGGTTTGGTCATGTGACTTACCATGTCTATGGGCATTAAGAAACAGAAGCTTGAAGAGTGATTGTGTATTGGGGCTTGCACACTCTTGCTGCTCTTGGGAACCCTATGGTTGCAACCAGGTAAATATAAACCTGGACTAACTTGCTGGAGACCTCTGTCCAGTCATCTCTGTCACCCTGCTGGCAGCCAGCAATAGCTCATAGCTAGTACCAACCACTAGACATTGAGCCCCTAGCCAATCTACCCACTGTCTGCAGCTGCAAAGGGAGACTAGCCAATCCTAGCAGAAGAACTGAGCAGCAAAACCCAGCAGATATTACTGATCTGCAGAAAAGTGACTACTGCTTTAAGCTTCACTGTTTTGGGAAAGGTTTCTTACTCAGCAAAAGTTAACTATATAATAAAACATTATTTGAGTGTCATGGATTTCAAGCGCCTAAGTTCTCTTGGGATTAATAATTGTCTCTGAGATTTGGGGCTGGACTAGGGGGTTAGAAAAGCTATAGCTGGTTATAGTCTTTGTTTCTCCTTTTAATATATTGTTCTAGACAGAAATGATAAAAGTGTAGTATCTAGGAGTAGAATGGTTGGGTTATATAGTATTATTCATGCCACAATATGGATAAATCTTAAAATAATTATGTTGAGTGAAAAAAAACAAACCAAACAGAGTACAGTCTGTATGCTTCCCTTTATATGAAATTATAGAAAATGTTCACTCATCTATAATGACAGAAAACAGATCAGCAGTTTCCAGGGGACAGGGGAGGGAGGTAGGGGTGGACTGCCAAGGGGTATGAAGAAACTCTTTGATTGTAATGATGGATTTATGGGTGTATGTGAAAACTCATAAAATTGTGCATTTTAAAGATGTGCAGTTTAATGTATGATTATACCTCAATAAAACTGTTAAGGAGAAAATGAGCAAAAAATAGAACTTTCCAATTGGATTCATATTCATGAATATGGAGTCAGAATAAAGATATCCCTCAGATATGTCATACCTAATCTCCAGAACTAGAGATGTAAGTATGTGGAACTATGTAGGACTGTGAATGCTACTGTTTGTGACAAAGGAACTTCATGGACATAATTCAAGATGTGGACTTTGAGATCAGGAAATGATCTTGGATTGGCTATGCAGGTCCAACTTAATTGCATGAGTCCTTAGAAGAGAAGAACCTTTCCCAGTGGGTGAGGGAGGTAAAGTGGAAGGAGGAGGAAAAATTTGAAGGACTCAACCTGCTAGTGCTGGCTATGAAGGGGATAAAGAGGATCATGAGCTAAGGAATGTGGTTGCCTCTCAGAACTGGGTCTGGGCCTCTATGTTAATAATCTTTTCACCTCTGAGACCAAAATACCTGACAAGAATGACTTAGAGGAGGAAAAGTTTGTTTGGCTCATGGTTTCAGAGGTTTCAGTCCGTGGTTATCTATCTTCATTGCTCTGGGCTGGAATAAAGGCCCGCAGAGGAAATCTGCTAAGCTCGTGGCAACCAGGAAGCAGAAAGGGAGAGCAAGAAAGGGGCTGGAAGAAGAAAAACCCTTCCAGGGCACACTGCCAGTGACCTACTTCCCCCAACTAGGTCTCACCTTCCAGTAGTCAATCCATTCAGTTATCAATGGATTAATTCATCAAATGGGATTAATCCATTGATGAGGTCAGAGTCCTCATGATCTGTTATGGTTAGATATAGAACGTCCCCTGAAGAGCGCATATGTTAACGTTCATAGTTAATATAATTATGTCATGAGGCCGGGCGTGGTGGCACACGCTTGTAATCCCAGTACTTTGGGAGGCAGAGACCAGAGGATCTGGGTTCGTGGCCAGCCTCAGCTCTTTCGCTCTCTCTCTCTCCCTATCTCTCTCTCTCTCTCTGTCTCTCTCTCTCTCTCTCTCTCTCTCTCCTTAGTGAGGTCCTCTGCAACTTCATGAGACCCGGTTTCAAAATAAAGTATAAAAAAATAGGGCCGGGGGTGTAGCGCGGAGGTAGAACACCCCTGCGTTCAATCCCCGGTACCGCAAAAAAAAAAAAATAATAATAATAATTATGTCATGAGGGTTGTAATCTAGTGCGTGGATAAATGAGTTTTGATGGATTTATTGAGTGGTAATCTAGGCAGTTGGGGTGTGGCTGGAGAAGGTGGGTCTCTGGGTGTGGCCTTAGGGACTGTGCTTTTGTCTTTGAATTCCCTTTCGTGTTTGCTCTTTTGTTTCTGGCCTCCATGATATAAGAGCCGAGCCTTTGCTCTCTCCCTCCCTCTGCTTCCCACCACCATGCCTTGAGATCTGCAGACCTGGCCTCACGTGGACTGAACCCCAAAATTTCCAAAAACTGTGAACGAATAGATATCCTTCCTATAAAACAGGCAGTCTATTTTCAGATTTTAAAACCTGACAAGATCCAGGCATGGTGGCATAGGCCTGTAATCCCAGTACTTGGGAGGCTGAGAAAGGAGGATCACAGGTTTGGGGCCAGCCTCAGCCACTTAACGAGACCCTGTCTCAAAATAAAACTAAATCTGTTTTATCCTTCCTAGTTGTGTGGTCGGTTGTTTTGGATTACAGCAGTGAGAATGTTGACTGAAACATGGTCCAAATCATTGCCTAAAAGCCCCACCTCTGAACCTTGCTGTGTTGGGGACTGTGTTTTCAACACTTCAACACAAAACTTTGGAGGACTTTCCAGATCCAAACCATAGTATCCTCAGTTTACAGGAAACACGCAACCGGGGCCTTCACTTTTGCCCTTACAAAGAATTAACTCTGCAAATAACCCAGATGCGCAAGACATGGATTCTCCCGTCGAATCTCCAGAAAGAAATGCAGCCTGCCGACACCTTGATGAGAACCACGTTGGCCTGCTTGTCTCCTGAGCTAGAACATGCTGCATTTTTGTATTATGCCACCAAGTTTGTGGTAATTGATTACAGCAATAGCAGAATATGAATGCAGAAAGTTTTCATGGGCAAAGAGTTGAAATTATTGACTAACACAGTTGTTTGAATGACCCATTTTTGCCAGCCATAAATCACAAATAGCAAGTTGCTTGCTTTTTGCTTCCATTTACTGCATCCTTCCTTCTTGCTTTTTTTTTTTTTTGTGGTACTGGGGATTGAACCCAGGGGCATTCTACCTCTGCGCTACACCCCCAGCCCTATTTTTTATTCTTTATTTTGAAACTGGGTCCCACTAAGTTGCAGAGGGCCTCACTAAGTAGCTGAGGTTGGCTGTGAACCTGCGATCCTCCTGTCTCAGCCCCGCAAATACTGGGATTACAAGGATGAGCTACCATGCCTGGCTTTTCCTTCTTACTTTTTACCACGCTGTGGTGGCCACTCAGGTATGCTGTCACAGGCTGGTTGAAGGGCCCGAGTTCTTCTGACTTCCTGGTCTGAGCCATATACTGGTGACATTTTCTGCCAAAAGAAGTACTTTCTCATTAAACTTTGATTCCATCAAACATCACATTGTGTATTATGATTTATTTGTTTATATACTTTTTTGATGCTGACTTTGAAAGCCAATGGATTTCAAAGGAAAATATTGTATGGTTTTTCAGGCATCAACAATCTTGTCAGTTTTCTTTTTTTTTTTTTGGTATTGGGTATCAAACCCAGGAGTATTCTACCTCTAAACTATACCCCCACCCCTATTTTAGTTTTATTTTGAGACAGGGTCTCAAGTGGCTGAGGCTAGCCCCAAACCTGTGATCCTCCTTTCTCAGCCTCCCAAGTACTGGGATTACAGGCCTGTGCCACCATGCCTGGATCTTGTCAGGTTTTAAAATCTGAAAACAGACTGCTTGGGTTTAAATACTAGCTCTACTCTATCCCTACTAGTTGTTTAGTCTTATGTTCAATTGTTTTCTCATCTGTAAAACGGGGACAACAGTTGTGCACTTCAGGACTAAATGGCTCTATCCGTGTAGAGCACTGTTAGCAATGACTGCCACTTCCTAAGAACCCAGTGAGTGCTGTGTTGCTAATCATTATGATGGTAATGATAACCTTTTTGCTGCCAGTTAGGGTCATTTCCACCTCAATAGTGGAATCCCCTAACTTCATAGGCCCTAGCAGAAGAAACCTCAGCCTTCCTTTCTTGTGTGTCAGTCCTGCTAAGAAGAGCAGGTCACTGCCTCTGAATTTTGTCCTAATAGTTCCTGTTTCTGCAGAGAGAAGCAGGAAGAGAAAGTGACACAGCGATGTCTGCTGAGCAAGGCGGACTTCTGCCCACTGACTTCTTTCTCCCCTGTTGGAAGGGTGTGTTGCCAGAGCATAAAGTATCTTTCACTCTCTCCATCTTTTCAGTTTTTTCCAAATGGCCTTGGACTCTCTGGTGACTCTTATCAGCACATGACAACGAGCTGAAAGATTCCTAAAGTTCCCTTGTCTCTCAAAACAAAACAGAACATTCCAACCAAATTGAAACAGAATCATTTACAACATTTACAATTCTATTACATATTGGCTTTCCTGTGTGGCATTTATTTGAGGAAAGGCTCTCTCGGATATGAGGGAGTTGGTTTTAGAAAATTAAATCAGACAGACTCAAATGATGATCTGATTCACAAGAAAAAAGAAGATACATGATGTGATAGGAGAGTTATTTTGGGAGGACTTATTTTCATGACTGAGCGCACAGAGGAGAAAACATATGGACGGTATTGCTAATTTAGCACCCCGCTTGCTTCAGGCTCTGTGTGCAGCATGCACAGGCCTGCAAGCCGGTCTCCATCTTTGAATGGAGTGCTGCAGGAGAGGCTGACTGACTGGTGGACGCCGTCACCTGAGAATAGAGGAGCAGAGTTCATGTAGGTAGTTTTGTTCATGGCCTTCCTGATCTGTTCACTGTACAGGAGGTGCACTGGATTGCCAGCTCTAAGGGTTCTGTGTGGGCAGCCTCGAGAGTGGGTATTTTGATTGGAAGATTTTGTTAGTTGCCATAGTAATTGTCACAATTATGTGGTTTGTTCAGTCTTTGTTATATTGAACACCTCTTAAAAGCACCAGGCAAGCAGTAGGGTTTTACTTTTTTTTTTCTTCTTCTTCTTCTTCTTGTGCTTCTCTTGTGCTTCTCTCTTACAGAGAGAAAAACAATAATGTACGACTGGATGTGTAGTTCAATTAAAAGAACAAAAAAAAATTATCATTTGCCTATCTTTATGGAGAGCGTGTTCACTTCCTAATCATTTCTTAAAATGAGATTTCTCTTCAGCAGAGAAGTCATCAGGAAGTGATTTTCTTTTTTTTTTTTCCAAAACAAGGAGTCCTAGAAACCAAGGTTACAAAGTTTCATAAAAAGAACAGGAAACTCCCCTCTTGTTATGAATGTGTTGTGTCAGCCAAGAAGAAACTGCCAGAGTAGAGACTGAAATGCAAGCTGAATGGAAAGTGAGCAGGCTTCTTCCTGCATGTTGCTCACCGTGGTCACCAATTGTCTAGTCCCTGAACACTCCTCCCTGGGCTGAGTTTTGCAGGTGGCTTTTGAATTATTGAGAAACGTTATTTGGCTAAGGAAAATATTTATATTATAATTGTTATAAAAATTGAATGCTTTATGGCTAAATCTTTACAACTTTCCTTATTTTTTGATATATATACATATATATGTATATATATAAAACCTATCTAAATTTTAATTCTTAATTTAATGTGGTTATAATAATAAAAAGTAAGAGTGTCTTCTTTGATTTATTTTTTGATATATATATAAAACCTATCTAAATTTTAATTATTAACTTAATGTAGTTAAAATAATAAAAAAGTAAGAGTGTCTTCTTCTTTGGAATATTTTCTTATTTTTATCAGAAGAAGATAGGACTGGCTCTGATCCTTGATTGAGCTATATGGTGTGGAGGTTAAAATGCCTCCACTGGTTGGAGAACGCGGTAGTACTGGTTCATCTGGAGTCAGATGGCTGTGTATGTTGGGATGGAGGAAGTAGGAGCTGACTACCTCTTAACTGTTTCTAATCAAATACTCTAAAACAATTTGGGATGAATGACTGATAAATGGCATTTCTTAAATTTTTTTTTTTGCAGTACCGGGGATTGAACGCAGGGGCGTTCTACCTCTGCGCTACTCCCCCGGTCCTATTTTTTATGCTTTATTTTGAAACCGGGTCTCACGAAGTTGCGGAGGGCCTCACTAGGTAGAGAAAGAGAGACAGAGAGAGAGAGAGAGAGAGAGAGCGAGAGCTGAGGCTGGCCGCGAACCCGGATCCTCTGGTCTCCGCCTCCCAAAGTACTGGGATTACAAGCGTGCGCCACCACGCCCGGCTCTTAAATTTAATATACTAGATTTATAAATTGATTAGTTAAAAATTAGAAAGCATGTCTTAACACTAGAATCTTAGTGCCTGTAGATTTCACCGCCTTTTATGTCTATCACCGATATTTGTGTTCTAAATGAACTTTATTATTAAAAACACATTGATTGTGCAAAGTAAAATGCCAATGAGATATCACTACATGCCTACTAGAATGGCCAAAATCCAGAACATCGACAACACCAAATACTGGCCAGGATGTAGAGCATCAGAACTTTTATTCATTGTTAGTGGAAGTGTAAAATGGTACAACCACTTTGGAAGACAGTCTGGCAGTGTCTTATAAAATTATATATATATATATTATTATTATTAAAATTATATATATATTGGTACATTTAGATACCAAGATCCAGCTCTTTGGTATTTACCCAGTTGTGCTCCTTGGTATTTACCCAAAGGAGTTAAAAGCATATATCCATATAGAAACATGCACACAGATGTTTATAGCAGATTTATTCTTAATTGCCCAAGTTTGGAAGCAGCTAAAATGTTTTTCAGTAGGTGAATGGGTAAATTGTGGTATATCTATACAATGGAATATTATTCAGTGCTATAAAGAAACGAGCTATCAGTCCATGAAAAGACATGGAGGAAACTTAAATGTGTGTTACTAAGTGAAAGAAACCAATCTGAAAGGGCTACAAATTATATGATCCTAAGCATATCACATTCTGTCAAAGGCAAAATTAGAGAGACAATGAGAAGATCAGTGGTTGTTAGAGGATAGTGGGGAGAGAAAGATGAGGAGGCAAAGCACAGATGGCTTTAAGGGCAGTGAAAATACACTATATAATACTATAATGATGTATCTATGCCATTTTATATTTTCCAAACCTATGTAGGCATAACAACATGAGTGAAGCCTAGTGTAAACTATGGACTTCGTAGTAATGGTATGTCAATGTAGGTAATAATGTGTCATGTAGGTTGGTAAATGATGTGTCATGATGGTAATGATGTGTCAATGTAGGTTCATCAATTTTAACAAATGTACCATGCTGTTAGGGGATGCCAGTCATAGAGGAGCTATTCATACATGCTGGTAGCGGGTAAATGGGAAATCTCTGTACCTTCCTCCTAATTGTGCTGTGAACCTAAAACCTAAAACTGTTCTAAAAAACAGAAAACTTTGATCATAAGAATTCTGACCCACCAAGTGCTATGTGCATGTATTTCACTATCACTATAAACTACATTATGATGTGAGACTATAATGTACCAATAAAAGTTTAAAAAAAAGAATCTGGCAGTTAGAAAAAATATCCAGAGCTGGGCGTGGTGGCACATGCTTGTAATCCCAGTACTTGTGAGGCTGAGACAGGAGGATCACAGGTCAGCCTCAGCTACTTAGTGAGGCTCTCCACAATTTAGTGAGACCTTGTTTCAAAATAAAGAATAAAAAATAGGGCTGGAGGTATAGCTTGGAGGTAGAATGCCCCTGGGTTCCATCCCCAGTACCACACACACAAAAAAAAACCCCCAAAAAACAGAAAAAATGTTCAGAACATTCTATACTCTTGACGAAGTCTTTTGAACAAAGCCATTTGCAGTTGAAAAGTCATCAGTTTTATTGTTTGGCCCTTCTATGTAGTTTCATGTTGGAAATATTGAGCCTTATGCAAATGTTAAATTTTATTAAAAAGGAAATAATATATATAGTGAGATGTAGATTCAACTAATGCCTTCAAAATTTTATTAGATACAATAAAAATGCATGTAATTAAGAAAAACAAAAAAAGCCACAAATCAGTACTAGTTTCATAACGCATTGTTCTTTCTTTTTTATTTAAGTTTTTAAATTTAATTTTGGATAGAGAAGGCATTCTTGTCATTGAAAACGCACAAGAAATTTTACTGTGAAAAGTGTCATTTATATTTGTATTTCTCATCTGCTTAGTCCCTAGTTCTAGCCCTATGGGTGACAGTTAATTTCTTAAGTATTACTAATAATAAATGCTAATTACTAATACTAATTTCTTAAGTATTCTTCTAGAAGTCTTTTCTGGATATAAAAGCAAATATAGATAGGTATGATTTTCTTCCTTCTTACTCAAAAGATAACATAACATATCCACTGTTCTTTTTTCATTTAAAAACACTATGCTATTCTATTTGTGCTTAGTTACACTATTTTCACTTAATGTACCTTGAAAGCTACCTAAGTTCAGTATATGGGGAGTTTCTGTATTCAGTTTTTAACAACTACCTATAATTACAGTATATGGTTATACTACTAGTTACATATTAGTGGGCATTAGGATATTTTCAGATTATTCATTGCAATAAGTAATCTTGTACATATAACATTTTACATATTTTTGATATATGTCTGGGGTTTTCTAGTAGTGAGAAAATTTACTAGATTGAAAGGTAATCATTTGTAGTTTTTATAGATATTAGCACACTTTTTTAAACTTATACTCCCATCAGCAATGCATGAGAAAATATCTTTTATCCCATAGTATTATCAATGGAGTAAGCTATTGCTAACTTTGGATTTTTGCCAACTGGAAGGTAAAAAATGTTATTTCATTAGTAATTTTAATTGTTATTTCTACTTTCTAATGAGTAAGTTTAATTATCTGGTAATTTAAGAGCCAATTTTATTTCCTTTTTCTGTATTTCAAAAGGGTTAAGTTCTTATTAATATATATTAGGAAGAGTAACTCTTTGTGATATGAGTTGCAAATATTTCTCCTGGTTTGAATTTGTAAAAAGTTTGTTTATAATACTTCTTTACTTAAAAATAGATTTTTATATAACAAAAAGCACCTATGAAATAATTTATGAGTTGGGAATTTTGAGTCACAAAAGGTTAGACATATCTTCCTAACCTCAGATTTGTTTGTTTGTTTTTTTCTTTTGGTACTGGGGATTGAAGCCAGGGGCATTCTACCTCTGAGCTACACCCCCAGTCCTATTTTTTTTTATTTCAAAACAGGATCTCACTAAGTTGCTGAGAGCCTTGCTAAATTGCTGAATCTGGCTTTGAACCTGTGCTCCTCCTGTCTCAGCCTCCCAAGTACTAAGATTATAGGCATGCACCACCATGCCTGGCTCTAACTTCAGATTTTTAAAGAAAAAATTCCAAATTTTCTTCTTATTGTTTTATGGTTGCATTTTGAAAAAACTAAATTTATGGCACATCTGGAATTTACCATGGTATATGAGGTAAGGCATGGATATTACTTTTCTTATCTGTATACCATCTATTGAGTAGTTCTTTTCCCAATGATCTGAGATCGCATCTCTTTTATTTATTTATTTATTTATTTACTTATTTATTGCTGTACTGGAGATTGAACTCAGGGGCATTCTACCTCCGAGCTCTACCCCGAGCCCTATTTTTTATTCTTTATTTCGAAACAGGGTCTCACTAAGTTGCGGAGGGCCTCACTAAGTAGCTGAGGCTGGCCGCGAACCTGGATCCTCCGGTCTCAGCCTCTCAAGTACTGGGATTACAAGCGTGCCCCACCATGCCTGGCTTCTCTTTTATACATTCAATTTCTGTATGTGTCTGAGAGTACTTACTTTTGGGCATTCTACTTTGCTAATAGATCATACTCTAAATTATTTAGGCTTTTAAGAAAATTTTAATGCCTTATAGTGGCAATCCCACTTCTATGTTTGTTTTTCTTATTAAATCTAGCATCAGGTGATGTATCTTAAAACTGTGAGATTTTCACTGAGATTATGTTAAATTTAGAAATTAATTGAGGCCAGGCGTGGTGGCGCACACTTGTAATTCCAGTACTTGGGAGGCTGAGACCAGAGGATCCCTGTTCGCAGCTAGCCTCAGCTACTTAATGAGGTCCCCCGCAACTTCGTGAGACCTGGTTTCAAAATAAAGTATAAAAAAATAGGGCCGGAAAAAAAAAATAGGGCCGGGGGTGTAGCGCGGAGGTAGAACGCCTCTGGATTCAATTCCTGGTACTGCAAAAAAAAAAATAAATAAATCAAAATAAAGAATACAAAATAGAGCTGGGGATGTAGCTTGGAGGTAGAATGCCCCTGGGTTCAATCCCCAGTACTGCAAAAAAAAAAAAAAAAAGAAGAAGAAGAAGAAATTAATTGAGGAAGAACTGACACATTCAAGATGCTGAGTCTTCTTATCCAATGATATGATCCTTCTATTTGTAGCAAGGCTATTTTGTGACATTTAATAGTATCTTAAGTTTTATTTTTCATAGGTTTCACATTTTTTCTTGACAAAAAGGCTTATATATTTTCTTGTTGCTGTTATACAACTTTTCTTCCACTGAATCGTCTAACAAGTTGTTTGAACATGTGAAAAGTACTGAATTTTGTATATTGTTGTGGTACCTGATTATCAAATTAAATGACCTTACTTTTTGTAGTAATTAGTAAAATCTCTTGAATCTTCCAATTACATTACCATGTCATCTAGAACTAGTGATATTTTTATTCATCTTTTCTATTTTTAAACTTCTAATTTCTTTTTGTTGGGTAATTGTATTGACTAATTACTAACACAATATAAAATAGTAGTGGTATTAGTGGATACTAGCCAGCATAATGAAGATGTTTAAGGTAAAAGTCAAGAACAGTATGATGGCTTTAAATTAAAATAGACACATTTTATTATGGTAAGATGCCTCTATTTCCATATCATTTGATGTTTTCTTTGCTATTTTGTTTGTTGTATCAAGAAATGCTGATAAATTTTGTCCAATGTTTTTTCAGTATCTATGGAGAGATGATTATTGGTTTTCTTTGGATCTCTCAATATAGTGGACAGCATTAACAGAGTTTCTAGTACTGAACCATTGCGATCTCATCTGATAATGATTTTTTTCAAATGAACTCTTGGATTCAATTTGCTAGTATATTATTTAGAATATTTACATAATTATTAATACTGTGATTAGTCTCTTGTTAGTGTGGTCAAAGAATGTTATTTGTTTAGTTTTGCTTTTTAGGTTTTATTAAAGACTTCTATTTTCATTTTGAAAAAATGGTATATTCTCTATTTTTAAGGCTACAGAGTTTATTTCAATCACTTGTACCATATTAATTGTACAGTTTATGACATTTCTATCTTTATTTACTTTTTGTCCACTTGATGAGTCATGCACTGGAGAGGTGAACTGAAGTCTCCTAAGATTAGTGTGTTTATATTTACTTTTCTTTATGTCTCCTGTAATTATTGCTCTATGAATCTTATTGTCATTATTTGGTACATAGCTATGTTGTTATATATTCTTTGGAAGTTATATATTTTAGCATTATTAAGTTCTATTCTTTGTTTCACTATTTTTCCTGAATCCCACATTGTCTAGTATAAGAACTTGGACTTCCGTTTTACATGGTTTGTTTTGTGTGTGTGTATATAAAATAATCTTTTTATTTTCAGCCCTTAGAATCAATTTATCTTGGGGTTTTCCTTGTTTAAGACATAGAGTTGGGTTTTACTTTGTGAGTGAATCTGCAAATATTTTGCTTAACATTGCTGAATCACATCAATTTACATTTACTCATATGACAGAAATGTTTGGTGTTTCATTACGTTAATTTATATCACATTTCTGGTTTACAGTTTTTTAAAAAGTCTTTTGCCACATGGTCTGCTTGTTTTGTCTGATTATTGTTTTCTTTTCTCTCTCTCTCTTTTTGGTACTGGGGATTGAACTCAGGGGTGTTCTACCTCTAAACTACACCCCCAGACCTTTTTATTTTTTATTTTGAAACAGGGTCTTGATAAGTTGCTGAAGGCCTCACTAAGTTGCTCAGGCTGGCCTCAAACCTGAGATCCTCCTATCTCAGCTTCCTAAGTTCTGGGATTACAGGCATGTGCCACCATGCCTACATGCTTATTGTAGCAAGTTTTGTGTTCTTCTTTATATCATGTGTTAACATCAAATTAACCTGCATGCATTTCAACATGTATGTGTGTTCACAATACCACTTCAGCTGAAATGTTTGTGCCCCATTCAGGTAGAATTTATTCACTTAGTTAACATTTCTTGATGACTTAGTGCTAGCACAGCTCTAGAAATTAACAATATACCAATGGAAAAAATAGATGTGGTTCCTATCCTCAAGGAACCTATATTTTAGTAAGTGAAAATGATAATAAAAATAACACAAACATCTAATGTTGCGCAAGTACATATTCTAAGTAGTGTTCCAAATTCTTTCTCCATATCTCATTTATTCACCACAACTCTGTGATATCAGTATTATTATTACCTTTATCTTACAAGTGAAGAGAGTGAGTGGTTACATACCTTGCCCAGGTTCACATAGCCAGTAAATGGTGGAGACAGATTTTAGCCTAGATTTAATAAGTGAGCAAACAGATAAGTAATATGAAAAAAAAAATGGCACAGAAAAGGTGGTAGTCATGAAAATCCCCCTGAAAGGGCACATTTGAGTAGATATCTGGTGCATGTGCAGTGACCATACACATGAGAGCCAAAGTAAAGGCATGTCTAGGTAGAGCTAACAGCAGGTATGAAGATCTGAGACAAAAAAGAGCCTGAGGTGAAGAAGAGAAGCGAGGTCTGCATAGTTCGAGCGTAGGCAAAGAAGGACAATGGAACAAGGGGAGACTGGAGGTCCAACAATGGACTGCAAAGGCCCAGTGGGATGGGAGAGGCCAGGTAGGAGGGTGTTGCAAGAGTCCATTTAGGGAATCCTCATCATTTGGATTAAATAGTGGCAGTGGAGGTGGGCAGAAGAAGATGATTGAAATATATCCTGAAGGTTGACTAACAGTACTTCTAATGAACTTGATGAGAGGAATACAAGAAGGGAAGTACTCAAAGATAACTCAGTGCAAATGCGTAAACTATTTGGACATGAACCTGCTCGACAACTTTAATCCAAAAGAATTCAACCTGAAACATTTGGATTAATACGGTGGAAAGAAAGGTGGAGTCTATTGAAGGTTGTTGTGTCCACAGTTCAGTTGTGCCGGGGCAGTAAGGGAAGTTATGGAAAGGCCAGAGAAAGTGCTGGAGACAGCATGGGAGATGTATGGTTTATTGGGGAAAGCTTACAAGAGATCAGTGACTGCTATAAGAAGAGTTCAATGGCCACAGATAGTACCTCCGCCCCTCACAGTGCTTTGCCATGCAGCGTCTCCTCTCTCTCAGGGTGTTTTGTCCAGTGGTAGCAGCCTGGATGAGTAACATGCATCCTTTCACAGTGCCCTCAGTTCCCTGATCAGCAACCCAAGGAGCAACTGTCCTGGTGCACATGCAAGAAAGTAGCTTTCTACAGATAACACTCACTTGCCCTAGTTCCCAGTGTGCATGAGAGAATGCCAGTGTCCTTCAAGATAAGAGGTATCTGGACTTTCTGGCTCAGGCTTGCTCTCCTTGTTTCTTTAACTTGGCTAGGTTTCTGGAAACAGAAAGGGAGCATTCAGGGACATGCTGTTTTAGTGTTCCCCTCTTTTCTTTAAGGATGATACAGGGTTAATGAGGGCACACACTTTCTTTCTTTTTTTTTAAAAAATAGCTATGTAGCTGGGCGTGGTGGCGCACGCTTGTAATCCCAGTACTTTGGGAGGCGGAGACCGGAGGATCCGGGTTCGCAGCCAGCCTTAGCTCTCTCTCTCTCTCTCTCTCTCTCTCTCTCTCTCTACCTAGTGAGGCCCTCCGCAACTTCGTGAGACCCGGTTTCAACATAAAGTATAAAAAAA
>PVJS01049486.1:0-14652 GCA_004027185.1 Glis glis | reverse complement strand
AGAGAGAGAGAGAGAGAGAGAGCTGAGGCTGGCCGCGAACCCGGATCCTCTGGTCTCTGCCTCCCAAAGCACTGGGATTACAAGCGTGCGCCACCACACCCGGCTGGGGTTGGGTTTTTAAAAAATGAGAAAAAAATACAAATATAAGAAAAATAACTCATATATAGAAATATAAAATTATAAGAGAATTATTTATACTAATAAATTTTATCTTTACTAAAAATGCAAACGTGCATTATAGAAAATCATAAATCTATTGTTCTTGGTTAGTCTCACTTTTATACTTTTAATGACTTGGAGCTCTAGTACTGGAATTGTTTTCAGTAGCATCCATATCTTCTTTTGTCGACATAATGTTTTATCATCTTTCAAAACAGTAAGTTTTTTTTTTCTATTCAATGAATTGGCTTTGCTTCTTTTACTTTCTTTTTCTATTTGGTTTGATCTCCGTCTTTCATGTTTGAGGTTTTCCATAACTATTGGTGATAATTAACTGTTCTTACCTACGACTGAGGCATTAATTTCAGGTTAACATAGTATAATGATGGCTGTCTAAATGCAAATCTATCTAAATTTCACCCCCACCTCTTTATACAGACAAATACATACAGATCAAAATAGAACACAAATAAATCCACACAAACTGATATCCACAACATAACTAGGAAATAGAGAATACTATCAACTCCAAATTATGCATAAAGGGAGTCCCAAATTATGTATAAATAGATCACACTGGAGCACAGTCATATGGAAATAAAGCAGAAGACAGAAGTGGACAGTGAACCTAAGATGGGGAAAAATGATGCCACTACCCCAAAAAGGAAGAATTAATACAGGAAGGAAAATACTGAGAACAGATGTTAGACCCAGGAACTGAAGGGCCTTGAAATTGAATGGAAGTTGAGGATAAAGTCCTGGGCAGGATTCAAAGGAAGAATGGGCCAATTTGGGATGGAGAGATAAATTCTTAGAGGTTTGGTGGAATGAGGAAAGAAGTGGGTGGAAAAGGTGAAAATTAAGAGTCTTGTAGAAAAATAATCACAAATCAAATAAAAATAATGAAAATATTCCAAACCTTGATCTGCATAAGGATGACATCATTTAGAGAAATTCCACTATATCAACAGAAGAAAATGTTTTTGATCCTAGTCACCCACCCAAATTCCTTTTTTTTTGCCTATATAGAATCATCATTTAGTGTTAGATCAAGAAAACATAAGGCATTTCAAAATTAATTGAACATAGCAGACATCTATACAAAGCTACTATAATAAAAAGCAGGATACAGGAATGAAAATACTTCAGCTTATTAAAATTCTCCTCATTAAATCAAACTTAGAGCGAAGAAAAACTGTAATACCAAATTTTAACCTTAAATATCCTTTATCATAAGTAAGAAATAAACTGTATATGTCAGAAATTCAAGAATTCAGGAGAGAAATAAAAGATAATGGGAAGATATAAAATTAGAGTTGACTGAACTCAGAAGAGATATTGAAGGAAAAATGATTCCACAAATGAAGACAAAATGAAGACTCAATTACAAGGTGCCCAAGAGAGAATATATTTGAGTGAAATATAAAAGAAATTGAGGAAAGGCAAAACAAATGTAAGAGATAGAAACAACATAATGAAAAGAGTAAAAGGATCAGAAGTAGCTGATACAAAGACATGCAAAGAATATCCAACAATAAATATCCGACTCCCTGAAGAGAAAAAAAAAAACAGTGAGACAGAAGTATTTTTTAAAACTATGACTCAATTTATTTTCCAGAGACAAAAAAAGAAAAATATACCCGAATGTACATATTGAAAAGACACACCTTGGAAATAGAACCAGAATGATCAGTTCCAAAATGTTTACTATTAAAACTATTAAAATTTAATGACAAAAACTTCTCTGAGCCTGCAAATAAAAACACCAATCATAAAAAACAATGTGATACTGGAATTAGATATCTACATGGTAATACACAAAACAAGAGTGTAACAATATTTTCAAGGAACAAGAAAACATGAACTAAATACTTTTAGCCTGTCACACAGTATTTCAAATATCAGGTCCAAAGATAAATCCAAAGAAGAATTCAGAGGATACTGTATTCACAAACCCTTCCTGAGGAACCTACTAAAAGACTATTATTCTGACTTAAATTGTACCCTCCCCAAATATGCTGAAATCATTATCTCTAAAATCTATTTTATATGCTTTTACTGGTACTAATATTATAGTCTCACATCATAATGTAAATCATGTTGATAGTGACATACATGCACACAGCACTTAAGTGATCTTATTTGGAAACTTAGTCTTTGCAAGTGTAATCAAGTTAAATGATGTCATACAAGAGTAGGGTAGGCCATAATCCAATATGACTGGTATAATTATAAGAGAAGAGATGTAAAAAGACCATTGGGAGAGAATTTCATATGAAGAAAGAGGTACACAGTGCAGAAATCTGCAGAAATGTGTCTGTAAGTCAAGTATATCAGCCATGATTCTTAAGAGAAACAAAGCCAATATGTATATATGAGATTCATTATGAGAATTGGTTTATGAGATTATGGAAGAAAAGAAGTCCCATGATATGTTGTCTTCAAGCAAGGGAACCAGAACTATGAAATTTGGTGATATAATTCAGTCCTAGTTCAAAGGCCTGAAACATGGGATGGGAATTGGGTAGAGAGAGAAGGGATTGCTGATGTAAGTTGTAGAGTCTAAAGTCCCAAGAATTAGAAACTCTGTTCAAGGTGAGGGAAAATAGATGTCTCAGCTCCAGAAGAGAGAACTGATCTTTCCTCCACCTTTTTGTTTTATTCAGGCCATCAACAGAGTAGATGATGCCTGCCCACATTGGTGATCTTTACTCATTCAACTGATTTAAATGCTAATATCTTCCATAAACTCCCTCACAGACACACCAAGAAATAATATATAACTAACTATCCTGAGTATCACTTAACCTAGTTAAGTTGATATACGAAATTTACCATCACACCAAATATTACCAGCAACAACATAAGATAGGGGAAAGGTATGGCACAGGTTCTCCCTCAGAATCTTTGCAAGGAGCCAACCCTGATGATCCTTGGATTTTGATCTTCTAACTTACAAAACTATGAAGGAATACATTTCTGTTTTTTTTCAACCACCCAGTTGGTATTGTAGTATTTGTTATCGCAGCTCTATGAAATACATACAACTATCTTTATCAAACAGAGTGGGCTGGGAAAACTTCAGTAAAGGGACTAAAAGGTGAAGTTTGAATACATGAAAGTGCAGATGCTATGGTTTGAATGTCCCCATCAAAACTCATGTTCCAATTTTATCCCTATTAAGAGGTCAGACATCTAATCTTGCTATGTATTTGAAAGTGGGGCCTTTGGGAGAAAACTAAGGTTAAATAAAGTCATAAGGATGAGGTGTGAACCCAATGGAACTATAGCTGCATAATAGAACATAAGCTGCTGAGAGAGGACACTGTCTCATCATATGATGCCCCATGTCACCTTGAAATTTTGTAGTCCCCACCAGCAAGAAAGACCTCAGTAGATGTGGATGCCCAATTTTGAACTTTCCAGCCTTCAGAACCATGAGCCACATCTCCTTATTTAAAATCACCCAGCCTTTGGTATTTTGCTACAGCACTAGAAAATGGAAACTAGTATGTTTATGTTATATGATCTGACAAATAGAATAATGTACTTTAACAATGAAAGGTTAAAGGATAGAGAAAGGGAAACAGAAAGTTCACTGATTTTCTTTTATGTGGATGGTTGTCAAATGATATCACTTACGGCTGACAAGTCAAAGAGTCAAAAGGTATTACAGAAATTATTTTTATATGAGTGACTTCTAGAACAAAAAGTCAACTGATTTTAAGTAAAAAGAAGTATATGAAAATGAAAGGAATAAGACAGGATGAAGAAAAACATACTAGATAATGCATGTATAACAGAATATGTGTTGAAATCAAATATGTTAATTAAATTAGCAAACTTAAATCAGTGCAACTCACCTTTTAAAAGCATCTCAGACTGGTTCACAAAGGAAAAAAGATACAACTCTGGTTATATAGAAAACTCACTTAACAAAGTAACAGAAAAGCTAAAAATAAAGAGATGGCAAAGGTGTACTAGGCAATGAAAAAGCAATGCATATAATCCTAATGTCACAGCAAGTATAACTCAAGCCAAAATACATTAAACACAGCAACCATCTTCATAGAGCAGACACTGTAGGCAATACCAGGAGAAATAGAAATATACTAACAATAGGAAGCTTTAAAACACCTGTATCAAGTCAGTAATTTCTGTAACACTGCTGCATATAAAACAATTTCAAAATCATAGTTTATACATTTTTTTTGCTCACAGGTCTGCATTGGCTAACAGCACTCTGCTTCAGGCTGCAGGTTATTTTGATAGCTCTAGACAAGAACAGGTACAAAATCTGCAGAGTCCAGTACAAAATGAAAATATGAACCCTCTTTTTCAAAAACTAGGGTGGGAAAGTATGGTTAAAGGTAGTAAAATAGAAAGCTTTTAATTTAAAGATATTCTGCTACTTATAAAATGCAATAGACTAATAGTGAAAGCATTAGTAACATCATAATCTTTCACATTGTAAAAAAACATAATATGTTGCTATTATAATTGTATATAATAAAATAAATAATATTTTTTATTAGTTTATGTTTTACACTTTTATTTGTGCATTGCATTGCAATTATACATCATACTGAGTTTCAATGAGACACACACATACATGCGGGAAGATCTTGGTGTACTTAGTTATTTTTTATTGATCACAGGATATATTTTGGCTTACCAGTCTGCAAATTTATTTATTAGGATATTAAATTTGTGCTCTTAGAAATTTCATTCATATCAGCACAATAAACAGTGATATCAGTTGTTTAGGACAAATGCAAAGCCAAAAATTTTTTACTTATTTTGTATTTGAGAAAGATTTTTCTGCCAATGCAACTATTACTTGTTGTATTAACAGAATATTATAGGCCATGACAGCACTAGGATAAATTTCTGACCCAATTATTTCAAAATATAAAATTCAGTGTATCTAGTCTATGATTCTTACAGAATTCGTTTTTTAAAATGATTTAACTCTACATGCAAACCAGTTTTGGGTAAGTCTGAATTTACTTTTAAATGTAAATTCATACAATGGAATTTTAATATTTGCTTGACATTTCCTGTAGCTTCTAGAGTTTGTATAAGTAACAAAAAGTGGCATCTTTATTTGTATATAATTCAAAGTTCCTTTTTATGCATCCTATTGTTATATTTTCAATTATAAGGAAAATACAATTTAGGAATTGTCTTCATTAATAATTGGTTCTTTGTAAGATGCATAGGAAACAATGTATATTCTATTTAATACAATCATCTTTAAATTTAATTTCAATTTCTAAACTGTGGATATTTATTTGTTTTGCAATGTTGCAGCAGTTTTCAATACCAGAGATTTTAAATGAATAAATTCTGATCAATCCCTGACATGCTTTATTGCAATGTTTATTTGCAAGTTTATATTTTGTAATAATTTACTGACAGAGCTTATTGCTTATGCACTGGCAGTCCCTACCCCAGCACACAGGCTGGAGAGTTAAAATTTGTGCAGATGCCATAGCAGCTGGCTCTGGAATGGACAAGCAAGCCAGCTTTCTATCATAGATTAGTTCTGCCTCCATGCAAGGACTCTTTCTCTCCCACCGCTACTGTAACTGCTACTGCTGCATCCATTGCCAACACAAATGTAGGCCCAGATCCCAGCCTGGCTACTCCCCTGAACTGTTACAGTCATACACATACCAAAGGCCAAGAGAAGTCTTTAGCATGCATACAAGCTGTCATACCTGTGGACTGATCCCCAGCATGTGCACAATGCTGCCTCGGGTATCTCTTGGGATCACCTACATGCTCCAATATCTCACTGTATTTTACTTAGCAAACACAAATTCAAAGAAAATCATTAACATTTTCAAAGAAGCAACAAAATACCTCAGGAAGCCTGTCCTGGCTCTGGAACTACAGTTTGGATTTAGATCTGTTTAATTTTCATTTTGGAGCCTGGCTAAAGTAATAATAACTACCTGAGTATATGCTTCTCATGGAAACTCACAAAAGTGCAAAAGAGCAAGCCAAATGGTGTATGCATGTTTTAAGGGTGTGCTCATATCTCATTCATAAACATCCCACTGGCTAACAAGTCACATGGCCAAGTTCCATATAAATGAGGAGGAAAAATGTACTCCATTAACAGTAGGAGATGCTACAGGCACTGAATAGTTATGAGGAAAATGGCATGAATGTTTAAGTCTAAAACATGGTTGAGAAAAATTGTGATCAGTAATCCAGTGCGATCATATCACCATTCTTAGTCAAAAAAGATTAAGTAGCTAAGTTGTATGTCCCTATCACTATGAACTACATTATGATGTGAGACTATAATGCAAGAATAAAAGTATAAAAATAAAAAACAAAATAAAAAAGAATACAGAAGGTCCAAAGAACATAATTAATAATGAAAATATTATAGCTATGTGTCCACATTTATACTCCAGTGATAGAGAATATACCTTCTTCTCAAGCACACTTTGGACATTCATAACAATTGACTATATATTAGGCCATAAAGATGAAACCTCAGTAAGTTCCATAAAGCAGACATGAAATAAAAATATTTTATAATAAATATTCAATAAAATATTTTGTAATAAATACTCAATAAAACTAGAAACTAATGAAACCTTAAAATGGCCCTTTGAACTAGAAATATATGGTTTCTATTAAAAAACTCAGGTGAAGGGAAAAATAAAACTTGAATTAAAAATATCACTACTGTAATTAATATGTATGATAAAATTAAAATGTAACAAGAGAAAAAAATTTAGACTTAAGTATGTAGGTCAATAAAAATGAAAGAAGTTAAATAGAACTCTGAAAATCAGCAAGAAAGTGACCAGAACCTAATATAGCAGAGAGGCTCCGAAAGGCATCATAGGAAGAGGAACAAGGCAACTTCAACCCTGGCTCCCTGGCTGGGGAGAAACTCTACATTGGCAAGAAAAGGAAAGAAGAAAAATATCAACAACCTCCATCATAGCTGCTTATCAGCAGTCCTAACTGTAGGAGAATTTCTTCTTTTTTTTTAGATTCCATTTGGCTTTTCTTCTACTTTTATTGGTGTATTATGGTCTCATATCATAATGTAGTTCATAGTGATAGTGGCATATATGCACACAGCAATTGGTGTGCTTTCCCCTGGCTCCCTCCCTTCTCCCTCCCCTTCCCCATACACATTGATAATAATATTGACTATCAATAGATTAAATTCATGAATAAAAAGTCATAGAATAAGCCAGGCATGGTGGCACATGCCTATAATCCCAGTACTTGGGAGGCTGAGACAGGAGGATCACAGGTTCAAGACCAGCCTCAGCAACTTTGTGAGACTCTCAACAACCTAGCAAAGTTCTGTTTCAAAACAAAAAATAAAAAGGGCTGGGGGTGTAGCTCAGAGGTAGAATGCCCCTGGGTTAAATCTCCAGCACCAATAAATAAATAAATAAATAGAGATAGACTATGCAAATGGATAAAAATAAGACACAAGTCTATGCTACCTACAAGCAAATCATTTCACTTTGAAAAAAATTCATGAATTGTTCAACACTTTTCAAAATGACTATTGCTATATTCTACTGATTTTGGTATTTTCAAACAGCTGCAGAATAAACATTCTTCTCGTCAGCACATGGACAATTCTCTATGCTGGATCATATGTTATGACACATTTAAGTCTCAATAAATTTTTAAAAATGGAAACAATGTCATGTGTTTCCTCACACCACAATAGAATAAAATAATAAATCAACAAGACAAATAATGAAATATATAAAATACATGAAAATTGGTCAACACTTTTCCAAATGGCTAGTGGGTAATTGAAGAAATTGGAAGGGAAATAAAAATAATTTCTTCAAATTTAATTAAAAGAGAACATTTCAAAATCAGTGAAACACAGCAACAGTATTAAGAGGGGAAAGAGTGAGTCCTTTGAAGTTTAGGGGCAGGGTTGATTTTGTTAATTGGTTGGCTAGATTGTAGGTATTTAGAAAGAAACCTAACTTGTTCAGATACTGTTTATTGGTAGGTATTTTACTGTTTATTAGTCAGTTTTTCCAGATTTTAGTTCTTCATTTTTCTGCCCAAAGTATAATACTAGCACTTGTGGAGTTGAATAGAGAAAGATTACTAGGAAGCAGGAGTGGGGGAGGGAAACTCAAAGAGGGTAGCTACCTCAATGGACAATTTAAACAAAGCCAATCACAATGTTGTGCACAGGGAGGGGAGAAAGGAGGGGATGGGAGCTGGGATATGGCTTGCTCACTCTGATTTTCATCATGATGTATGATTATAATGCAGCAATAAAAATAAAAAGAAAAAAAATTCAGTTTTGCCTTATAATCTTGCCTTCAGTGTTTCCTTGCACTCCTGCTTCCAATAGAAACAAGTCTATTCCTGAGTCTTTTAGGACCTCTGTGGGGGCAATGGATTGATTTTTGTTGGCTTTCTCCAGCAAACTTACATTTCAGCTTTCTTTCTTTATCAAAGTTGGTTATTCCATTTGAATTATTCTAAGCTGATGATATCTAATATCTTCCATCATCTTGAATTTTTTTTGTATTTATGTTGCTTTATTTCTTTGTCTATGTCTTTAAAAGGATGCGAATATAAATGCATATGTTCAATTGACCATGTATAAAAAGAATTTATGATGTTATTAATTCTGTGACATTTGAATCTCAAATAATCAATATGCTTGTTTTCTGTATATTTTTTCTGGCCCTTGTCTCCATCAACAATATCAGATGGATTATTTTTCCCTCACCTGGACTACACTGAAGTGGAAACAAAGATTAAAAGTGAACAGGTAACCTAAATGTCAAATGAAGAATTTTTGCTTCATGTTTCCAGAACTAGTCCAAATATTTGCTCCATTAGACTAGATAATTCTAGCCTGGGAGAAAGAAAGAGAAGGTACAATTGTGATGAAAATTTTTAGTGAGTGAATCAGGTAGCAAAGATGAAGAAATATTTTTGATGATGGTGAATAAATTTTACTTACTGCCAAAAAGAAATAACCCAATCAAAAAATGAGCAAGTGAACTAAATGGACACTCCACAAAAGAAGAAATACAAATGGCCAATAAATATATGAAAAAATGTTCAACATCATTAGTAACCAGATATATGCATACTAAAACTGTTACGGTTGTAATGGTGCTGTGGACTCTTTTCCTCAATTAAAATACATATGTTGAATCTAGAAAATTAAAGAATTGATAAACAGCTCAGTTGCAGCTTATGCAAATCTTTATTACCAAGCAAGAAATAGAAAGGGAAGAGAAATAAGGTAGCATGCCAGGAAGACATGCTGGAGAGCCCAAAAATGGAACTCTCCCTCCTCTCTGACCCCCGTCCCTTAAATACAGTTTTTATTGGTATGTTCTTATCAGCTTTACCAAGTCAATGGGCTAACAACACATTTTCTCAGGCAAGTGGTATTATCTTGTTTGTGGTTAGTGCACTCGTTAAGTGCAGGTGTTGATAATCTATCTTTCTCTACCTTTGCTGTGTCCGTTGTCCATCAATTATTGGTGTTCTGAAATAACATATAGAGCTTACATCCCACATACCAAGGCCGGGTCAAGGAGAAAAGGGAGACAGAGACACTAATTGCAGCCTGTAGTGCAGCTGCGTGTAATGTCCAAGAGCAAGGCATAAGGCTTTTGCTATCTTTATGGCTTTAAGATGTGCCAAGCAGAGCTACTTGTGATCTCAGGGCTTTTAATTGCTTTTATATATTTTAAGGCTTTAATTGCTTCTACATTCTCACTATGGGTTAATACCAGGGCAAAGGAAAGGGTAGGGGGAGTTCTGAAGGGTAACAGGCAAAGCTGCAGGTTTTCCCTGCCTGCAGTACCCAGACTCTAACTGCCTTTTATAGTTTTATTGGAAATCAGTACTGGGGCAATTTCCCAATACTGGCACAAAAACTACACTGAGATTTCACCTACCCACAACTGGGATGGCAATCACTAAAAACACAAATAATAATAAATGCTGATGAAGATGTGTGGAAGTAGAAACTGATACATTGTTGGTGGGATTGCAAATTAGTGTAACCACTTTGGAAAACAGTGTGGAAGGTTCTCAGAATAATGGGAATGAACCAACCATATGACCCAGCCATACCACTCCTGGATATCTACCCAAAGGAATTGAAACCAAACTACCATAGTCATGCATGCATATCTATGTTTATAGCAGCACAATTCATAATTGCAAAACTATGGAAACAGCCTAGGTGTCCATCAACAGATGAATGGATCACAAAATTATGGGATATACACACAATGGAATTCTACTCATCCATAAAGAACAAAATTGTGTCATTGCATGGAAATGGGTGAAACTGGAGAATATTATGCTAAGTGAGATTATTCAGTCACAAAAAGTAAAAAGTTGGATTTTTTCCTCATATGTGGAAGCTAGGGAGAAATTGGGACACAGGAGGGACTCCAGACAAAGGAGGAGAGACCCTAGTGGAGTGATGGAGGGGAAATAGGGAGGCATGTGGGGGGAGGGAAACTTGATGAAGGAAACATGTCAATGGACATGACATACATACACATTTATCAATCTCAATATCATGCACAGGGAGGGTGAGGGAGCAGGGTGGGAGTCCCAGGTAAGCTAACCAAGTGCTGTGTGCATGTATGTCTGTATCAACCTGAAAATCATCATGACATATGATTACAATGCACCAATAAAAATTTTGCTTTTTACTTGAGTGTGGACAGTTCACTGACTCACAGGTATCTAGGCAATAGTTCTAGATATTTGTAAGGAAGCGACAATGTATGAAATGCAAAGGATTAAAAAAAAAAAGAGAGCCTCACCTCTGACCAAGACCTGAAGAGAATCATTTTGACATATATGAAGGGGTGCCAGTGTTCCAAGTACCAGTTTTAAAACTACCAAAATATGTCAAATAAGAAAAATTACTCTAATGTCATCAGATAATCAGAAAGTTTTTGATCATATTTAAGTGCACATTTTATAAAAGCATTTAGTAAACTAAGTACAGTTATATGCTTCCATAATATGAGTGGTAAACTCTTAGCCAACCTAACCAAAAGAAAGAGGGAATTAATTCAAGTTACTAAGGGATGAAAAGTGAGATATTACCACAGATAGCATGGAAATCCAGATGATCATTAGAAACTTTTTAAAAAACTTATACTCCAATAAACTGGAAAACCTAAAAGAAGCCAGCAAGTTTTTAGACACATAATACCTACCTAATTTTCCTGAGAGTACAGAAAACCTAAACAGACTGATAAAAACAAATTGAAGCAGCAATAAAGAGCCTTTTAACAGAGAAAAGCCTAGGAAGAGATAGATTGCCAGCTGAATTCAATAAGATATTTAAAGAAGGCAAAGTTACTCCATCAAATAGAAAGGAATATTCCCAACCTCATTCTATAAAGCCAATATGACCTCAAGTAAACAAAATTAGAGACCAACATCCTTGATGAACATTGATGAAAAAAATTTGATAAATATTAGCAAATCACATTAAAAACTACATCAAGAATATTGTGCATGATGACCAAGTTGGTTTCATTCCAGGTATGCAAAGCTAGTCTAGCATATTCAAGTCAATAAATGTAATTCATCCCCTAAACAGAATCAAGAACAAAAATCATATGATCATCCCAATACGTGCAAAAACATGACAAAATCCAACAGCAAGTCATGTTTTAAAAACTGAAAAACACAAAGCCAACATCATACTTAACAGGGAAAATCTGAAGGAATTTCTTCTAAAATCAGGAACATGCCAAGGATTCCCACTATCACCACTCTTGTTCAATGTAATGCTTGAAATTCTAGACAGAACAATAAGGCAAGAGATAGAAATGAAAAGGACACAAATAGGGAAAAAAGTGAATTATCTCTGTTTGTGGATAATATAATCCCATTCTTAAAAGATCCAAAATATTCAACCAGAAGTCTACTAGAGCTTATAAACCAATTCAGCAAAATAGCCAGATACAGAATCAACTTATAAAAGTCAATAGCTAAGGACTTGATTCTGAGATGGCTACTGAGGAAGATACCACATTGCGATCTCTCTCAGACTTGGATCTCAATCCCTGTGAAAGCAGCTTCTCGACAGAGAAGAAAAATAATGAAAAACTGAACTAAAGAATGAAAAATTTGAAATATGACAAAATCAAAGCCAGAAAACCAAACAGAGGACAGTAAAAAGCTCCAAGCACCTTACCTAGGGATTGGCGGAGATGCCATCTTGGCCAGCCCATGCTGGTGGCTAAAGGTACTGCGGCTTCCACAAGCAGCCAGCAAGGAAACCAGAGAGAGACCTGTTGTGAGTCCAGTGACCACAGAGCAGCACCAACGAAAGTGAGCAGCAGCTTGTCCCACGCTCAGCAGAGACCCGAATGGCGACGGTGACAGCAGCTGCGGTGGCGCCATCGTGGCAGAACCGTGCTGATGACTACTGGCATTGGAACTTCCACACACCACCAACAAAGACGCCAGCGACCTGCTGTAAATCCAGCAGCCACGGATCAGAGGCAATGAGGGCGAGCAGCAACTCGCTTCAGCTCAGCAGAGACCCAGACTGCGGCGTTAGCAGAAGCGGCAGTGGCACCATCTTGGTCCATGTGCACTGGCGGCTACTGGCATCGCGGCTTCTGCAGGCCACCAGCAAAGAAGCTAGTTACCTGTTGTAAGAACAGCAAATGTAGGACATCTGCGATGAAAGCGGACAGCAATTCGCTCCACACTTGGCAGAGACCCGAGTGCCAGAGAAATCTCATTAAACACGTGGAGACTGAACACCACACTACTGAATGAGGAATGGGTCTCAGAAGAAATAAGGGGAGAAATTAAATTCCTAGAAACAAACAAAAACAGAGACACAACATATCAAAATCTTTGGGACACTCTGAAGGCAGTATTAAGAGGAAATTTCATAGCATTGAGTGATCACGTAAGAACAGAAAATCTCCAAATAAATAACCTAATGTCACACCTCAAAGCCCTTGAAAAACAGGAACAGTTTAACCCCAAAGCCAGTAGAAGACAGGAAATTATTAAAATCAGAGCAGAAATCAATGAAGTAGAGAATAAAAAAATACAAAAAATCAACAAAACCAAAAGCTGGTTCCTTGAAAAAATAAGCAAGATAGATAAACCAATAGCCAACCTAACTAAAAGAAAGAAAGAATCAAGCCAAATTACTAAAATAAGAGATACAAAAGGTGATATTACCACCAACAGCATGGAAATCCAGAGGATTATCAGAAACTATGTTGAAAAACTATACTCCCACAAAATGGAAAACCTAGCTGAAATTGACACATTTCTAGACATGTACAACCTTCCTAAGTTGAATCAAGAAGATAGAGAAAACTTAAACCAACCAATAGAAATCAAAGAGCTTGAAGCAGCAATAAAGAGCCTACCATAAAAGAAAAGCCCAGGTCCAGATGGTTTCCCAGGTGAATTTTATAAAACCTTTAGAGAAGAAGAATCCCAATACTCACCAATCTATTCTGTGAAAGAGAAATAAATGGGACTCTCCCAAATACATTCTATGAAGCCAACATCACACTAATACCAAAACCAAATAGAGACAGCTCAAGAAAAGAAAACTACAGGCCTATATCATTGATGAACTTAGACGCAACACTTCTAAACAAAATACTAGCAACATGCATTCAAAACTACATGAAGAAAATCATACACCATGATCAAGATGGGTTCATGCCGGGGATGAAAGGCTGCTTCAACATACAAAAAACAAACCATGTACTCCACCACATAAACAGAACTAAAGACAAAAATCACATGATCATTTCAATAGATGCTGAAAAAGCACTTGACAAAATCCAACACCCATTCATGATAAAAACACTGTAGAGAATCGGAATAGGAGGAATGTACCTCAACATCATAAAGGCAATATGCAATAGGCCCACAGCCAACATCATGTTGAATGAGGAAAAACTATGAGACTTCCCCTTAAAAACAGGAACAAGACAAGGATGTGCACTGTCACCACTCCTTTTCAATATAATACTAGAGACTCTAGCCAGAGAAACAAGGCAAGAGAAGGAAATAAAAGGAATACAAATAGGAAAAGAAGAATTGACACTATCTCTATTTGCAGATGACATGATATTATACTTAGAAGACCCAATAAACTCAACCAAAAGGCTTATAGAACTGATCAACAAATTTAGCAAAGTGTCTGGAAACAAAATCAATCTTAAAAAAATCAGAAGCGAGCCGGGCATGGTGGTGCACGCTTGTAATCCCAGTACTTGGGAGGCCGAGACCGGAGGATCCGGGTTCGCGGCCAGCCTCAGCTACTTATTGAGTCCTCTGCAACTTAGTGAGACCCGGTTTCAAAATAAAGTATAAAAAATAGGGCCGGGGGTGTAGCTCGGAGGTAGAACGCCCCTGGGTTCAACCCCCGGAACTGCAAAAAAAAAAAAAAATCAGAAGCATTTCTAAATGCCAATCATA
>PVJS01049485.1:0-14653 GCA_004027185.1 Glis glis | reverse complement strand
ACTCAAGATGGATCAAAGACCTGGAAGTTAGACCAGAGACTGTGAAATTATTAGAAGAAGCCATAGGTCCAACACTCCATCATATAGGCACAGGTAGAAACTTCCTCAACAAGACCTCCAAAGCACAGGAAATTAAAACAAGAATTAATAAGTGGGATAGCATTAAACTACAAAGCTTCTGCTCATCAAAGGAAACCATTAAGAGCCTAAAGAGAAAGCCTACAGAATGGGAGAAGATATTTGCAAGCTATCCCTCTGACAGAGGTCTAATATCTAGGATATACAAAGAATTTAAAAGGCTTTACACTAAGAAAATAAATAATCCGATCAAGAAGTGGGCAACTGAAATGAATAGACATTTCACTAAAGAAGAGATACAAATGGCCAATAAAAAATGTTCAACATCATTAGCAATCAGGGAGATGCATATACATCATATTTAAGCCAATTTCAAAGCATTGAAAGATTTTACCTTCTTTCTTTTCCTTCCTTCCTTCCTTCCTTCCTTCCTTCCTTCCTTCCTTCCTTCCTTCCTTCCTTTTTCTTCTCCTTCTCCTTCTCCTTCTCCTTCTCTTTCTCCTTCTCCTTCTTCTTCTTTCTTCTCCTCCTCCTCCTCCTCTTCCTCCTCCTCCTCCTTTTCTTCCTCCTCCTCCTCCTCCTCCTCATTTATTTTCTTTTTCTTTCTTTTTCTTTGCTTGCTTTCTTTCTTTCTTTCTTTCTTTCTTTCTTTCTTTCTTTCTCTTTCTTTCTTTTTCTTTGCTTTCTTTCTTTCTTTCTTTCTTTCTTTTTTCTTTCTTTCTTTCTTCTTTCTTTCTTCTCTCTCTCTCTCTCTCTCTCTCTCTCTCTTTCTCTTTTTCTTTCATGCTGGGGATTGAACCCAGGGACATTCTACCTCCGAGATAAACCTCCAGTCCTAATTTGTATTTAACTTGGAAACAGAGTCTTGCTAAGTTGCTAAGGGCCTCAGTTGTTGAGTCTGGCTTCAAACCTTCGATCCTCCTGTCTCAGCCTCCCAAATACTGGGATTACAGGCGTGCAACACCTCACCTAGCTCCTATTTTCTAACAGTTCTCCTTCAACTAATTACTTTCTTTACACTTGAAGTTCATACAATACTCTGTATTTTTGCCTATAAAACATACATTTTATCCCCTGGACTTAAGAGATTTAATCTCTATTTTTGCCAAAATAATTGCAAATACTATTACCCCAATCTATAGTTCTTTCCTTTCCCCCTAATTATGGCTATTCTTTTTATATACTGTATAACAAACAGCTTCAAACTTAGTGGTTGAAACCAAAGACAGTTCCTTAGGTCATCATGCCATGGGTTAGTCCAAGGGGGGCCTCTGTTGTTCTCTAGGGAAGGAGTCAAGTTGCTGGCTGGAGGTTGGATGATCCCAGCTGGCCTCACTTAAAGGTCTGGGGAGTGGCATCCTGTCAGGCAGAAAGAAGGGACAACTAGGACTCACGTGGCCCGGGCTAACTAGAAACATACAGGAGGGCATATTCTGGGAAAGAGTAGTTCAGCATAACTGAGTTGACTTTTGCAAAGTACCACAGTGCAAGAAAGCTGTTGGAAATATTAGATGATTACAATGAGCATATCACAGCAATTTGAAATTTAAAAACGTAACTTGAAACAATCATAAGTCCCAACAATTAATAGCAGAAAATTTTTGAACACAGAGGGTGTAGCCTCTTAACTGAGGTTATAATCTGATAGATATTAGCATTCTTTTCTATTAAAAACTGTACTCATTATAAAATTACTGTCAATATCTTAAAATTTAATAAAAATGTGTGTGGTCCATGGATAAATGAATAGGCAGATAAGAGCTAGAACTATGGCTAGAACATGAACTGAGAATGAGGAAATATGAAACCAAGACAGAGAAATATGAAATATTCTACTTAAATCCTGAATGTGTTTTAATATGTGATATTACTATTAATCTTAAAAGAAGATGCTAAAAGATCACATGGTATTTTCCTGTGTGATCAAAATACAAACTCTTCATAGATTTTTTTTCTCTCTCTTCTATTGACTCTAATCTGGCCCATATTAAAGATTACTTTTTCTGATTTATTCACCTTGCACACTGCTTGATCCATATTATCATAATTCATGATCAACTAAACTTTTTTTTGAAGTTTTTTTGAGCAAAAATTGAATTGCTGTATAGGAATAAAGTGTAAGCAAAAACATTCACAAAGAAAAATAAACTATTTTGGGTAGTCCATAGCAGAATTCAATTCCCATTGATTCCTCCCTGTGTCACTTTACATTGTTAAATTATTTTAACTCTAATAATTACCACCTAACAATTGGCAGAAATAATTATAATTTAACAGAAATTTTTTTATTGCTAACTTTGTTTGAGAGAAGTTTTTCAACTGGTACAATAATTAGAAAAGCGTATCGAGATTTATAAAATTTAAGCTATAATTTTGAAGCATATCAAGCAAATTATGTGCATTAACAAAAAATACTGACATGCTTTATTACAAAAGGTGTTTCAGAATTGGATATCTGCAGATCTATATATGCACTGCTTTTAGGCATTCTTTTTTAATATACTTTTATTGGTGCACTGTAATAATGAAGTTCAGAGTGGTAGAAACATCTGAGGTGGGGAGACTGAGATGCGCCAGTGAACTTTATATCTCAGGGTACAAGCTCACCAAAACCTTACAGCTATTGGTAGGAATACAGAACACTTACCACCCCTCCACAAACCTTACCACTAAATCACGAAAGGCCTATGTATTGCCATGCTTTTTACCCAGTGCATCATGTCTACCATTTAACAAAATTTCCTTTTACTAAAAAGCAAAAAATAGTTTGAAGAGGCTGAACAAGCATGAGGATTAGAGTTGGACATACTGGGAATGTTTAAATTATCAGACTGGAATTTGACACAACTATAGGTATTATGTAAGGCCTTTAACATAAAAAGTAGACAACATGCAAGATCAAATGGATAATGTAAGCAGAGAGATGGGCATTCTAAGAAAGACTAAAAAAGAAATGCTAGCAATAAAAAACACAGGAATAGAAATGAAAAATATCTTTGATGGGCTCATTAGTAGACAGTATGTAGCTGAGAAAAGAGTCTCTGATCTGGAGGATACCTCAAAAAAAATCTCTAATACTAAAAACAATGATAAAAAAAACTTAAAGAACATAGGCAAATGGATAAAGAAAATGTGGTACATATGCACAATGGAATTTTACCCATCCATAAAGAACAAAATTATGTCACCTGCAGGAAAAATGAATGGAACTAGAGTTCACTTATGCTAAGTGAGTTCAGCCAGTCTCAGAAAGTCAGGAGTCATATGTTTCTCTTATATATGGAAGCTAGAGAGAAAATAAGAAATAAAAAGGACTGTCGAGAAATGAGGAGAGGGACAAATAGAATAGTGGAAAGGGATTGGGCGAGGGAGGCAGGGAGAGGAAAAAGGAGGATTGAGGAAGGAAACTGGTCAAATAATCCTGTGGTCATATATGAAGTTATCACTACCAATCTCGCTAACATGTGTGGGGTGGTGGTGAACTGGGTGGGATCTGAAGGGAAACTCACCGACACCTGTGTGCATGTATGTTTGAATAACTTTAAACTTTGTTATAAGGTATAATTACAATGCACCAATAAAAGTATATTTTTAAAAAATAGAGCAAAGCAGAATACTAAGGAACTTTAGGACAGCTAGAAAAGATGTAACATATGTATAATGGGAATTTTCAAACAAAGAAAAATTAAAAATACAAGAAATATTTTAAACAACAATGACTGCAGATGTCCTCAAATTAAAACCACACACCAAACCGCAGATCCAGGAAGCTCAGAGAACACCAAGTAGAATAAATGACAAAAACTACACAAAATCAAAGATAGAGAAAAAATTCTGGAGGAAGTCAGAGAGTCTCTCTGGAGGAAGTCAGAGAGTCTCTCTCTCTCCCTGTCTCTCTTTCTCTCTCTCTCTCCCTGTCTCTCTCTCTCTCTCTCTCTCTCTCTCTCTACTTAGTGAGGCCCTCCACAACTTCATGAGACCTGGTTTCAAAATAAAGTATAAAAAAATAGGGCCGGGGGTGTAGCGCGGGGGTAGAACGCCCCTGGGTTCGATCCCCAGTACCGAAAAAAAAAAAGAAAGTGTGCATCAAAATTGAATAATCTCACTCTGGAGACCCATTTCTCCAAAGCTTCCTTCAGGACTCAGGTCAAGGATCAATTCCTTCATGAAATTTTCCAAATCAATAGTGGTCAATTATTTCTTCCAACTCTTTCAACATCTGATGAACCTTCTGTTCCTTCTCTTAGGTACCCTCTGTACCACCCATTTGTATTAGATAGTGGCAAAGAGCATGTTCTTTGGGATCACAAACCTGAATTTGAATCCAGCTCTGCTTACAATTATTAGGATCCCTTGGGCAAAGAATTTGCCCTATTAAAGCTTTAGCTTCATGATCTAAAGAAGAAAACAAATAATGACTTCTTATAGACTTACTACTGGAATTAAATGACATTTGTGTAATTCTTACCCTAATATGTATCACATATAATAAAGATTTAATAACTGTTAATTATGATTTTTAAAAAGTCATATGTATTTGATCAATCAAATTCCAAAGTGATTAAGGACATGGTTTATATCGCCTACTTATTGTTAACAGTAACAGCCACCATTTATTATTGATAATTTTATGTGACATGCCTCACCAAAATTTGTAACAGTCTTATGATGAAATTATTATGATTCCAGTTAACAGATAAGAAAACTGTGTCTTGGAAGAGTTGAGGACACAAGTTATTAAAGAAGAATTGGGGACTGGACATGGTGGCACACACCTTTAATCCCAGTACTTGGGAGGCCAAGACTGGAGGATTGCAAAGTCAAGGGCAGCTGCAGTAATTTATCAAGACCATGTTTCAAAATAAAATAGGGCTGGAGAGGGTGGCTCAGAGGTAGAACTCCCCTGAATTCAATCCCCAGTACTACCAAAAAAAAAGAAGGAGGAGGAGGAGGAGGAATTGGGATTAAACTCTAAAGCCTGTGCAACTAACAACAAAACATAGTACAAACTATCGAACCTAAGCTTAGTAATGTATTTGAGTAGACATTCAATAGATCCCTGTGGACCTAATCAAAACAATGTGAATGAACACTGCTTGATTGCTGCTGTCGAAGAAGAAAATGACTGGTTGGTAGGGCAGCAGCAGCAGCAGCAGCAGCAGCAGCAAGACTCTCAGTAGTAACTAGTACAATAAACTCAGAGTCCAGCTCCCCAGTTCCTGTTCTGTCATCAAGAAGAGGGACTTCCAGCAAAGCCAATATCCTCACCAGCCTTCTTGATCTCAGTAGTAAAATGATCCCTAGGATGGTGACCTAGGGATAAAGCACTTATAGCACAGAGAACAGAAGGGAAATGCTCATGTGTAAATGTATTTCATGTAGACAATTGTGAATGTCAACCAAAGCACTGCGAAACAAATTCAAGTGAATACGTAACTCTTTAAAGGACAGATAGAAAAACACTTAAATAAAACCTTGCCTAGTACAAAAGAGAGAGAAAGGGTCTTAGTGAAGGAATTGCTGAAAGGTGAATTACGGAGAATAGAAATTTAGGGAAGTACTAGAAGGACCCAGGTCTCACAGAAGGCTCTCGGATATTTGCATGGGTTTTTCCCACTCACGCTTAGCTTGATGAATACAAAATGTGAAATGTGACGAGGAAGAGAAGAACCGAGAAGCAGGGAAATTTGACAAGTGATAAAGGGACCCAAGAGCAATTTAATATAGAAATGAAAAAGCTGTATGCTGTTGTTCTTTTTTATATATGTTGTTAAATTTATTTACAAATTTAAAAAAGAGTCAGTAGATACATAAGGTAAATAATGCAAAAGGAATGCTAAAAATACAGATAGTTACTATTAAAATGTACATCTTGCAACTTTCTTAAGAGAATGGCATTCCATCTATTTAACTGAGCGGATGGGAACATCCATTTGAAGAGATTAGGAAATTACTGTACCAACTACAATTTTGACTTGTGCCTTGGCTAACCAAAGGGGCAGGGGGGAAGACGGGTGGGAAAAGAGGAAATGGAAAGCCAATTATATGCTGATTTGCTAATGTTATTCTTCAGATTAAATGCCACTTCAAATTACAAAACCTCTGGTTCTTGAAGTTGTCACTTTTCTGAGTACTTTCTTGAGAAGTCTTGTCATAGCAAAGAGAATGTTGAAAAACAGGGTCCCTCAGGGGGCCAACCAAACTTTGACAGAGGTTTAACAGTCCTTGAAATTATATCCCCAAACCTTAGAGAGCCTGCTGATTCAGTGGGAAAGGACATAAGCTGAGCGAGTTATAAATAAACTCTTCTATCAGAGACGATGGTGTCATGGTGACTTCAAAGACTAAACCACGGATAGTAAGTTCTCTGATGTTCCGAAGACAGTAGGAACTTTATTATATTGGACAGGTCATTCTTGGACCTAAGCTGAAATTTGATAACATTAGTGGTTTTTTCCCCTTCTATTTGTACAATTTGGAATGAATTTCTCGTCAATCAAGGTCACTAATGTGTATCATTAAATTTAAAAGAAACAAGATAATGTATATTTTATGATATATTATTACTGTTTCTGTCTCACAGATGTAAATTTTCTAATGTAAAATATCAACATACATGATGTTCTCTATGAGAAAATCTATCCTGAGTAGCAAGTTCTTAAAGAGGAATGGAATAGATTACCTCAAGCTTGCACTGAATAACTTGGGATAGTTCAATGTGCCTTTCTTCTCCCCCCACTCCTTGGTACTGGGGATTGAACCCAGTGATTCTACCTCCAGACAACATCCCCAACCCTTTTTATTTTTTATTTGGAAACAGGGTCTCCCTAAGTTGCTGAAGGTCTCGCTAAGTTGCTGAGTCTGGCCTTGAACTTGAAATCCTCCTGTCTCAGCCTCCCAAATACTGGGATTAAAAGCATGTACCACCATGCCTAGCTAGTTCAATGTGCCTTTCTTGGTCCCATAATAACCATGAAGGACAAATGGGAATCTTACTAGTTAGACTTAGTTGGTGGATCTGATTCCTGTGAAGTCACTTTAGAATCTAAAAGAAAATGAAGATAAATGTAATGTAATAGTAGTCATCAACTTTATTATTTCAAAGTTAAATATGTATTATTATTCCTTGGTTAATATAGAAAGATTTTTAAATATTAGGTAGAAAAAAGTTAATAGATTTTGGAAAAACATTTAAAATATAATTTAAAAATCATTTGTAGCTAGGTTTGGTGGCCCACACCTCTAATCCCAGTACTTGGGAGCCTGAAACAGGAGGATCACAGGTTTGAGGATCGCCTCAGCAACATATGAGAATCTTAACAACTTAGTGAGACCTTGGTTCCAAACAACAACAAAAACATAAAAGAGGTTGGAGGGTGTAGCTTGGAGGTAGAATGCCCCTGGGTTCAATCCCCAGTACCACACAAACACACACAAATCATTTGTAGAACAGCTTGAAATCTAGCTACCTAAAAATACACTATGAGGGAATTAAGCTGTTCAGTATGTAGAGAACTATGTCATATTATGCTGAAAAAGTTGGCATATTAATAAGAGATGAACTATGGCCTTTGCATATAAGCTTACAGACTCTATGAAAGCAATACAAACAACCTCCTAATTGAGGATTTTATGTCTACTAACATGTATTAGAGAATATTAAGAATAAATTTAATTATGACATGATATGACCATAATAGTCAACTCTAGTAAGGATCTATGTAGTATTTGCTTGTGACTATTGTCAATTGGACTCAAGTACACAGGTCTCATGAATGCTCCAGTGTGTAATCTCATAAAATACCCAAAACAACTAAAATATGCAGAACATTGTCATTGGCAAAAGAAATGAAATAAGCTGACGTCTTGCCAGCGTCTGAGGAAACTGGTGGAAGGGGCTTTACTCCAAAAGACACAGAACTTCTAGCAGAGGTGTTAGATTCATTTATATTGGACAAAGAGGAAAATAAAATAAAATGTTGCATCTGTGTCTTATATCAGAAATGCACTCCCTAATTTAGTTTTACAGAGTTGGTGTTAAATTTAGAGAGCATTCTTATGAATGCTACCCTATGCATGCTTTTAGGTGACACACACCCTTTCTGCTAAAACATATAACATTCATGTCATGGTACTTTACAGAAAAGCAGAAGGGACAGAATACCAATATTCACACAGAAAGCATATGATTTCTTAAGTAATAGTAGTATCACTTTAGTGAAATGTAAGATGCATTTGATCCACTGTGCTCTATAATTCAACGCTCTTTGTGGGTTTTCAATATGGCAGACTGGAGTTTCCAAGGAGAAGACCCATTACATAAGCAAACAAATGAATAATAGGAAATATGATGTTGTATTATGGAATAAACAAGAGCCTGGGTCAGAAAATAGTAGGGTTTAATCAATAAACATCTTCCTAATTGGGGGAGGGGGCAGTGAGACCTTAATGGACATAGGGAAGGGAAGAGGGACCAGAGCCAGGGAGGGGTCAGATTCCAAGAAGAAGCAAGAACATTTATAAGATCCTAAGGCAAAAGGATTGAGGAACAGAAAGACCTGTTCAGTTGGACAGAGTGAACCTGGTTAAGAGTAGTAGTAGGAGACTCAAAGGAAACTAGATTGAGGCAGATCAAGCAGAGCCTTGTGACACATGGTGAGGAGTTAGAATTGTATTTTAGGTGACAAGGAAAGTCCTTGCAGAATTTTATGCAGAGGAATAACCTGATAAACTTTGCATTTTCAGATTATTTGGATATTCCATTGAAAATTAACAAGGGGAGAGTGAAATCAGGGACAGAAACTGAGCTGTGAGTCATCCAGGGGAGAAAAGTGCTCCTTTGTCCTTGCCCAGTTCAGGGCCCTGGTTCCCTTCTTTCCCTTAGCCTCTTTGCCAGCCTCCCTGCCACCTGTCTTTTATCAAGTGTAGATCATCCTGCACATAAGAGTCAATGTAATCTTTCTGAGGATGGAAATTTCCCAATGCTTCATTTTCTATTGGATCAAGTCAGTCACCAGCCTCACACAGCAGCTCAAGAATATGGCTGCACCTACCTTGCTTACATGCCTCTCCCAAGAGGACAGTCAAAGATACTAGGTCTTTAGTAGCCCAGTCCTGTGTTTTTTTAACTATATAATGAGAGGAAAGGGAAAGCAAGAATAAGAAATTTCCCATCTAATGGTATCTTATATAAAAATTTTAGAGAAAAAATACCATGTTCTTTTCTGATTTAAATAATTTAAATATTAACTTGAAAATGTTCCTCATTTCTAATTATCATAACTATGAAGATAAAGGTTAATAAATCCATAAATGTCTACAAAAAATAGTGGGTAGAGTCATGGGAAAAATACAAATGTTTTGCAGTAGTTAAGGTGCCTATGATTTGGTGTAATGCAAGCTCATTTATTTCTGGTTTAATTTCTAAAAATATGAAGTCAGCTGCACTTGTGCCACTGCAGCATCAGACCTCATGTCTTTTGTCCCCTGCATCACTCAAACTTCAATATAATTAGGGGTCCCCATCACTAGGAGGTTGACAAATAGTCCACTGGAAAAATGAATGTGATCCAAAACAAACATTTCATTAGACATCTTTCAGAAAGTAACTAATTTCCACTGAAATTAGTTATTATTTGTAGTTATGTATGAGCCAAGGTTTTGCTTTTCTGTGTCTTAAGATATCATTCTCCATACATATGAGTTTTTGGTGGGCCATCAATTTTCTCCTCCCTGGGAGCCTCTGTAGACCATCTGGAACAGCAGCTCTATCAGCTTCTCCTCTTTTCAACCCAGCTTGCTGAACGCCTATACTATCATCAACAATCCCAGCTGTGGCTTTCTGAACAATACTTTCTTTTGTGTCAGTTGTCAAGTCTGTTTAATGTAACTGAGGAGAAAAAAAAATCCTAGAAAATCTAAGTCTTTGCTCAAAAGCAGCTCTACTCAGCTCCTGGAAGGCTATGGAGAAATGATCTAGTTTGATCACCTTGACTTGAAATAAATGAATAAATTTTAATACCAATATAAGCAATGTAAACTTAGGAGACACTCATGTATAAATAAAGTCTCTGCAAACTCAAATTAAAATAAAACCAGGCATACATAAATTTTCTTTTTGACAATAATTAAACAATCTTTTAAGAATATATTGTATACAGAGGGGGAACCTGAACTAATATTTTAGCACATTCTTTATATTTCTAATTAAGTTAAGCTCATCCAATGCTACTTTATAAAGTGTCATCTAATTACCAGATAAATTTGAGGAAAAACAAAATATACTTTGGTGGATAGCTTTTTATTTTTTGTTTTCCTTTAAGGTGATTTGTTCTCTGTGTTCATGTTTTTCTTTTTATTCCAAGAGAGCTTAAGCACATTGAGAAATTAACAGTTTAGTCATTTGATACTTGGAAAATAGATACTGCCCAAAGAAAACCTATGGTACAGCTTATCTATCATTATTTTTCTCTAAAATTAAAAGAAATTCTCATGAATAAGTTTCTGTGTTTATTGTTATTTGGATAATAAAACATATATTTCTAAATTGCACATGAATTTCTCTAAGTAGTACTCAGGCGTTATATGTGAATACACATAAGAATCAATAGCAAAAGAATGAAATATCTGGTTTTGATTTTGTAAAAATAAATAGAAAACCTCAACCTTGCATTGAGTAGGCAAAAATCTTCCACTCTGGTATCCCAGTGTTGGATAGAATCTTTCAGGCTCCACACAACAAAAGGATAAGGGGAGAGGTGAATGAATGGTGAAAATATTAAGCCTTCCTAATATTGACATCTCTAAAACAAAACAAAAGACTCAAGCTTTCCAATCTCAACACTAATTGGGCTTTATCTGTGTAATTGTTTGAGTATAGAATAATTAGAATTCAGGATAGCTGATATAAACCTAACAATTGTAAAATAAAAATGTCAGTTATTATTTCATGATGATTTTATTCCGTGGTTGCCATGCAAACATTCGTGAGTCCTTGGGAGTTTGGAATTATCTTCACAATATTTTGCTATGATTTTTGCAAAGTAACAATCACAGCAGACTCTTAGTATTGTAGTCACATTTCTAAAAGAAATGTCAAACAGTTCCTCCAAGATCTTTTATATTAAAAATAAAAAGTTTCAACCACCTCACAGTCATTAGAAGGACTATTATTTAAAAAAGAAAACATAATGATGCTGTTGAGGATGTGGAGAAATTGGCCTTCTGGTCACTGTGAGTGGGAATGCAGATGGTGCAGTCACTATGTAAACAGCATGGTAGTTCCTCAAAACCTTGAAAACAGATTAGAATTCAGCAATTGCACTTGAGTATATACACAGAACAATTGAAAATATTGTCTCTATATGTATGTGTTAGTACAGCCATTGAAAGTAACCCGAAGTGTCTATCAATAGATAAATGCATAAACATTGTGTTATATATATATAGGTATATCCATGGAATGGGATGTTACGCCTTTAAAAGGAAGGAAATTCTAACATACACATATTCCATATAACTCCAGTTAGAATGCCAATCATCAAGAACACAAACAATAATAATTGCTGGCAAGGATGTGGGGAAATAGGAATTCTTATATATCGTTGGTGGGACTGCAAACTAGTGCAGTCACTATGGAGACCAGTGTGGAGGTTTCTCAGAAAATTGGGAATGAAACCACCATATGTCCCAGCAATATCTTTCCTGGGCACCTTTCATCTTTCCAAAGGAATTGAAGTCAGAATATTATAGTGATACATGAATATCCATGTGTATAGCAGCACAATTCACAATAGCCAAATTATGCAACCAGCCTAGGTACTCATCAATAGATGAGTGGATTACAAAGCAGTGGTATTTATGTATGTATATGGAATGAAATATTATGCCATTAAAATGAAGGAAATTCCAACATATACTACAACATGGATGAATCTTGAGGATATTAGGCTATTTGAAATAAGATGGTCTCAAAAAAACAAATAACATGATTCCATTTGTATGGGATAACTTGAGTAGTCAAATTCATAGGAACATAATGTTCAAATTCATAGAAATGCAATGTTTCCAGGGGCTAGGGAGAAGAGGAAATACAGAGTCAGTGTTTAATGAGTATAGAATTTTAGTTTTAAAAATAAAAAGAGTTCTGGAGATGGGTGGTGGGGATGCTTGTACAATGATGTGAACGTATTTAACACCACTGAACTGTACGCTTAAAATGGTTAAGATGACACATTTTATTGTAAGTGTACTTTACCACAATTAAAAATAAAAATAAATAGAAAATAGGACTATTGCTACACCATCCCCTATACATCACTATGACTGATGAGACTATAAAAATAATTAGAAAATGACTCTGTATTTTAAGGTTGATGATAACAGTGAACATCCCTTCAGTGCTTTCTGTGTTCATCACTTATAAGCATCATTTCCCTTAGTTCCTACTCCAAAAGAAGTGAGTACTAGTATTATCCCAAGCTTACAGGCTGGAAAAGTAAATTCCAGAAAGATAAAGTCCTGCTCAAGGTCAAATCTGCCAATGGTGGAGAAGAGATTTGCACCCGAGTCCATTGGCCTCTTCTCACACCATACCCTCAACAAATTATTAACTCGAGTTAATGTACTCTCTCTCTCTCCCCCCCATATAGAAAAAAGTATAATGAGTCTTGAAGTTTCTTTAATAAAACATTGATACCAAGTTTTCCAAGAGAGGCTTTAATTTGTTGATAAACACATCAGAGTTGCACTCAGTATTGTGCATGGACCTGACAGGTGAACATGTGTGTGTATGTTGCCAGGGTGGGGGAGGGGGCTTCTGGGGGTTGAACCCAGGGACATTCTACCTTCAAGCTATACCCTCAGCAGGTGTGTCTGATCCAGCAGCATTGGGGCTGGCAATCCAGTGGCTAGGGTATTCCTGCATCTGTTTCTGACATTGTAGCTGTGGACACCTGTGATTCTTGAATTTTTCATTATTAATATGGGATAATATTACTTTTTCACCTAGGGTACGGTGTATTAGAAAGTACATTGGCATCAGAATCAAAAGATTTGATTTTTTATTTTAATGCGAGTTAGCTTCATCGCTTTAGAAATAGCACTTCTTCAAGTCTAGCTTTCTTATTGCAAAATATGCTGTGTAAATTCTCTTAAAGAGCATGTTCATAACTCTATTTTAACAGGGTAATAAAGATTGATAATATTTGCTATTACCATGAGTTACTTAAATGCTATAGATTGATGTAAACTAGCATTCAACGTATTTCAAATCTAAGATTTAGGTGAAAGTTTATAAGTATGTGTAGCTGAACAAGTATTGCTTTAAAAAAATAGAAAGATTTTATAAGAAAACATTTTACCATATTGTTTTTTGAGTAGGATTTTTCCTTTTATTTATTTCTGTTCTTTATAATACCATTAAGAAAGAGAAGGGAGTTATTACCATCGTGTTTACATCCTTTTCTTCTCACGCATAGCGATGACTCCCTCACTCCATCATTCTATCACCATCTTGACAGTCTCCAAGCAATATTTCAGCCTTTCCTTTTCGTCACCATCCTTATTTTGTACATTCCTTCAAGAAGCAAAACAACTCTCTCCTTTGCAGCACAAATAATTTAAGAAATTCCTACACATACACAAAGGCTGCTCAAGTTCTCTCCCTACCATTTTGTATTTCTAAGCAGTTCCACCTCACTTGTTGAATATGGGAAATTTTGTTACAACCTATTCCAGCATATGGTTCTGCTGAGTGTGTCGTTCATCTTCTGTTTTCTGTGATTGTGAAATTCTCTCTAATCAGTGAAGAAAAATTAAACTATAAAAGAATGGCCCACTCAAGGTTTTACAGGTCAACAATGCATTTCCTCAGAGATGGTAAAAATATCACACTGAGCAGAACAAAGACACAATTTGAGAGTCTTTAGAATTTAAATGCCAAATTCAGTTTTCAATGTCTCTTGACTATTTCCAAGTTTTCTCTACATGGTGCATGGCTTTGTTCATGCTGTGTTTTTTTTTTTTTCAAATGAGTATAATCCTGCTCCAACCTTTTGACCAATATTATCTGTTACTGAACTCAAATAGCTCAATATGACCTTAAAAAATAAAATAAACAAAAATTGTTTCATAAGACACACATTCTCTTAAAACTATTACATACAATTTGCCATCAAGTCTAACATTTTAGATAATTGTATATTGGTTATTTACTTATAAAAATTCAAGTTAAATTTAGGGCAAATTAAGATGTTGTGGGTAGATCCACTGCAAATTGTGTGTGTATGTTGCCAGGGTGGGGGAGGGGGCTTCTGGGGATTGAACCCAAGGACATTCTACCTTCAAACTATACCCCCAGCCCTATTTTATTTATTTATTTTTTTATTTTGAAACAGGGTCTTGCTAAGTTGCTAAGAGTCTCACAAAATTGCTGAGACTGGCCTCAAACCTGTGATCCTCCTGTCTTAGCCTCCCATGTACTGGGATTACAGGCATGTACCACCATGCCCAGGTAACCCAATGCAAATTGAGAAGACACTTTGGGGGAGACACTTTTTTTTTTTTTTTTTTTTTG
>PVJS01049484.1:0-14655 GCA_004027185.1 Glis glis | reverse complement strand
GGATCCTCTGGTCTCCACCTCCCAAAGTACTGGGATTACAAGCGTGCGCCACCACGCCCGGCCCATCATTTTCCTTTCTGACAGGCTTCATGGCAAACTCCTGTTTCTCGAGCGTCCACATTCCGATCCAGCGGACACTGTAGGGACCTCACGCAGACCGCATCGCCTATGCCGCCCAGAGAGCGAGAACCGGGAGTATTCGCTTCTGGCATTTAATGGCAAGACCACACGCTGAGAATCTGCAGTAGACCCAGTGCGTGGGAGACGCTATCTCCTTCATCTCCATGACAGTTCTGGAACATGGACACCCCTGCCCGCTCTTCAGATGACAGAGGACAGACACGGTCAGAGGGGTTAATGACTCGTGAAGGTTCTGAGTCCAGTAAGAGGTGGAACCAGGACTCGCGGCCCAGGCTGACCCCAAAGCTCAGGCTCCCCCACCATGCCACAGCACGCTACCAACACGGACGTTAACGTCACGTGCTCTCCCTGGCTGGGACTTTGGACATCTGACTTCTAAGTGGGCTGTGGGTCCCTTGTGAGGACAGAAAAAAAAAGTTGGTGTCTGGTTAGTTTCCATCTGCTCCAGGGAAGTATCGAAGGGAACGCCAGTAGACAAGTTAATTGGGGCGACTTTAATTCCAGGTGGACTCTTCAGCCAGCTCCGAGATAGAGGAATGGCCGACTGCAGGTGCACGGGGAGGGAGCCGGGGCTGCCCGGCCTCTGCTCACTACCCTCCCTGTACCTCGAGATCTCTCAGAATAAAAACTGAGAGAGTCAAGGAGCTGGGAACCAAGCAGGAGGCAGAAATATTTTATTTTATATATTTTTTATTTTTGTGGTGCTAGGGATTGAACTCAAGGGCATTCTACCTCTGAGTTATATCCCTGACCCTTTTTAATTTTTGTTTTGAAACAGGGTCTTGCTGGGTTACTGAGAATCTCACTAAGTGGCTGAGGCTGGCCTCAAACCTGTGATCCTCCTGTCTCAGTCTCCCAAGTACTGGGATTACAGGTGTATGTCACCACACCTGGCAGCCTTCTGCCCTCCTCTTCTCCCCTCTCCTCCCCTCCCCTCCTCTCCCTTCTCTTCTTCGGTACTGGGAATTGAACCCAGGGCCATTCTACCTCCGAGCTACGCCTCCAGCCCTATTTTATTCTTTTATTTTAAAACAGGGTCTTGCTACGTTACCGAGAATCTAAGTAGCTGAGGCTGGCCTCAAACCTGTGATCCTCCTGTCTCAGCCTCCCAAGTACTGGGATTCAAGTGTGCGCCACCACGCCCAGCTGGCTCCCAGCTTTCTAGGTGTAACATGCAGAAGCAGCCCCCAGGTCCCTGCCCTGGACCGTGACAGCAATTCATGACAGGCTTCTTAGGAGGCCTGATGCAACGCAGAGGCTGTGGGGGAGAGACAGTCTGCTCATGTTGCTTTCCCTGTGTTGGTCTAAACTCCTGCCTTTGGTCCTTGTAGAATTCTAATTTCTTGGTTAAAGTCTCCCCTTTGTATACTGAATTTATACTGCTTTCTTCAAGGAACATGATGCAAACCACATCTCACAAAGCCTGAGAGAGAAAGTTGCAGAGCTCCACAAGAGGCCATCCGTCTGAGCCATTTACGACGTGGTGCCACACTACAGCCAGCTTCTGACTGACGTCACTGAACCCAGACACACTTGGCACGCGTGCTGTGGGGCTGAGATCTCAAAGAGGAAGAGTCGTGTTTAAAGTGATCTGTCCACACCCTGGTGATTGTGTTTGTGACATTTCATGTCTATAACAACCGCTCTAAAAAATAAATTTTGAGCCAGGCGTGGTGGCGCACACTTGTAATCCCAGTACTTGGGAGGCTGAGACAGGAGAATCGCAGGTTTGAAGTCAGCCTCAGCAATTTAGTGAGACCCTGTTTCAGAATAAGAAATAAAATCGGGTTGGGGGTATAACTTGGATAGAATGCCTCTGGGTTCCATTTGCAGTAGCAAAAATAAAATAAAAAAAGTAAAATAAATTTTGTAAGCCGGGTATGGTGGCACTTGCCTGTAATCCCAGTACTTGGGAGACTGAAACAGGAGGATCACAGGTTCGAGACCAGACTCAGTAAGTAGTGAGACGCTCATCAACCTAGCAAGATCCTGTTTCACAATAAAAGTAAAAAACAGGGCTAGAGGTGTAGCTCAGAGGTAGAATGCCCCTGGGTTCAATCCCTAGTACCACAATAAATAAATTAATTAATTAATTAATTTTGTGAGCTGGGTCTGGTGGCACCTGCCTGTAATCCCAGTGCTTAGGAGGCTGAGACAGGAGGATCTCAGGTTCATGGCCAGCCTCAGCAACTTAGCAAGACCCTCAGCAATTTAGCTGAAATTTTATTTCAAAATAAAAAGGGCTAGGGGTTGTAACTCGGAGGTAAAATGCCCCCAAGTTCAATCCTCAGTGTCACAAAAAATACATAAATAAAAATAAAAGGGCTGGGGGTGTAGCTCAGAAGGAGAATGCCCCTGGGTACAATCCCCAGTACCAGTAAAAATAAAAATAAATAAATTTTCATTTTGTCTCATGTTTTAGGTATAATCATTTGTAGTTTCTACCCAAGTATTAAAAATAAATTTTTTTAAGCCAGGTGTGGTGGCGCACGCTTGTAATCCCAGTACTTGGGAGACTGAGATGGGAGAATCCGGGTTCGTAGCCAGCATCAGCTACTTAGGGAGACCCTGTTTCAACATAAAGAATAAAAAATAGGGCTGGGGGTGTAGCTTGGAGGTAGAATGCCCCTGGGTTCCATCCCTGGTACCGCCAAAAAAAAAAATTTTTTTTTAGCTGGGCGTGGTGGCGCATGCTTGTAATCCCAGTACTTGGTAGGCTGAGATAGGAGGATCAAAGGTTCGAAGACAGTCTCAGCAAGTAGTGAGACTCTTGTCAACCTTTCAAAATAAAAATAAAATAGGGCTGGGGGTGTAGCTCGGAGGTAGAATACCCCTGGGTTCCACACCCCACACACACATAAATAAAAATAAAAAAAATTTTAAAGGTTTCATTTACACGGCCAAGAAAGGATACAGTACCTTAAATTGGTACTTCCATGGAAAATCATGGTGGACATTCACTTGGATGTCTCCAAAAAGGATGTGAAGACCATAAAATGAACACTAAACATGGAAAACTCTGTTGGATAAAATTTAATCTTTCTTTCTTACTACTGAGTGGGCAGCTAAGGACCTCACAGAACTCTGGGGTCACCATTACAAACATCAGCTGTCACTGTACTGGTAAAATATGTGACGTGCCTGTGAATAACAGCCTCGCAGTTCACAGAAAATCAGATAATAGAGTTTTTACTGTAAACGGGAGCGTGACGGTTAAGAGAATCGATGCATTTTCCAAAAGAGCCGAAATCATTTCTAGGAACTACTCCACACTCCGCGAGAACAGGGCAGAGTTTACGAGGAAGTGCTCGGCGCTCCTTGGAGAAGGGCGCTGCCTAGTTGTGAGCTGTTCCTCATTCCTAACTTTTCAATCTGTGCGTGCATTTCTCTGCACACCTGCTGCGGGGAATCCTGTATCCAGAGTCCATCACCTGACCATCCCGACACGCTTAGCTGGAGTGCAAGATTTCTCCATCCTTCCCCTAAATCCAAAAAACAATGTGCGTCCCTAGATGGGCCTCTGACCTCTAGTCAAGGTCATATTCGGGGAAGGGGGACCCTTCGCTTGAAGCCATTGGGCCGGGTTTAGAAGATGCCAGCAGGCTATGAAGTGGGCGCAGAGCCACCCAGGGCTGAGTTTCTACGCTGCTCCATTAGGATATGAAACCTCTTCTGTCAACTCCCAGCCCGGGGTGAGCCGAAGAGAAGCTGGCTCACGTCCTCAGCATCTGGGGTCCCATAACCCCGAGTCACGGCCACATGAACGGCTACTGAAGACGCCGGAGCCTGGCAGGACGGCGATCCCGCGGCTCCCAGGGCCTGGAGCCACCAGGCAAGGAAGCAGGCTCCCGCCAGAGCCGGGCAAGGGCACGAGGCGGTCCAGCCCTTGGAGGGGAGGGGAAGAAATGATGGAAGGGAGGAGGTTCTAGAATCCAATTCTCCCCAATGGCACAGATGGAAAATTATGATTTCCTCGATCTCTTCAAAAACAATGAATCCTACTGTCCCCGCAGGGAACGTCTACCCTGGCTGTGGCTCTGGCTGGAAGGAACAGGCCTGATCAAGTAGTCATTCAGCAAACCAAAGATGCTCTGGGTAAACTGAGCTCAGAGCCTGGAGCCTCCATCAGGGGCTCCCTCCCCGGGTCTGAGGCAGCCACAGCCGGCATCCTGGGGCCTCCTGAGTGTCAGGGAGCAGGAAATCACTAAGCTGGGAGGATAAGACCAATTGGGGTCCCCGTGCAGCTTTAGGGCACATTTCTATTTCCTCCCAGTGGTGGAGAAGTAGATTTGAAACTGCATTCAAACACAATACAGTCCCCAGCAGGAAGAAATGAGACTCTGTAAATCTTCAGGCGGCCACCCCCCCCCACGGCTCCCAACTCTCAGAGGCCTTTCTGAGGGTCCTAGGAATGTGCATTTAACAGAGAAAGCCAGGTCCTGCAGGGGCTGGGGAAGAAGGCCAAGGGGGCATCAGGGAGAAGAGCCGGCCCGCTCCAAGACCCTCTTCCAAAGCGACAGCAGGAAAAGAGGGAACTGCACCCCCAAACAAGGCACCCCTCTCCCCTGAGTGCTCCCCTACAAGTATCAGGCTGAGAGGTGGGAAATAATGCCAGCCAAGCACTGAATATTGAGTGCATGAACAAGTGTGTGTGTGTGTGTGTGTGTGTGTGTGTGTGTTCTCTGCCCTTCCCCCCAAGACGTGACTAGGTGTCCGGGAATCTTAGACAGAGGGCACACTTTGGATGAGGTGGCTCTGGTGTAATCCCATCCCTGTTCCTCACTAGCTTGTGACCTGGGCAGGCTGCTTAGTCTCCAGTCTTCATTGCATAATATCTCTCTCTCTCTCTCTCTCTCTCATCTACCTACCTACCTACTTATTCATCCATCCATCCATCAATCCATCCATCCATGTATTTATTTTTGTGGTGCAGGGGATTGAACCCAGGGCTTTGCACATACCAGAAGTATGGGTAGCACTGGGCTACCCCCCCCCCCCCGCAGCCCTTTTTATTTTGAGACAGGGTCTCGCTAAACTATCCAGGCTTGTGATCCTCCTGCCTTGGCCTCCTGCATCACTGGGATTATAGGCATGCATCATGGTCCCCAGCTCATCTTTGTTTTATTTTATTTATTTATTTTTGGGGTACTGGTGATTGAATCTAGAGGCATTCTACCTCTGAGCTATAACCCCAGCCCTATATTTTATTTTGAAAACAGGGTCTTGCTAAGTTATTGAGGCTGGCCTTGAACCTGTGATCTTCCTTTCTCAGCCTCCCAAGTATTGGGATTATAGGTGTGCACTGGCATGCCGGGTTCCTGGTTTATCTTTAAAAGTGTACCCCAGCCAGGCATGGTGGCACACGCTTGTAATCCCAGTACTTGGGAGGCTGAGACCGGAGGATCCAGGTTTGCGGCCAGCCTCAGCTACTTAAGTGAGGCCCTCTGCAACTTAGCGAGACCCTGTTTCAAAATAAAGAATAAAAAATAGGGGTGGGGGTGTAGCTTGGAAGTAGAATGTCCCTGGGTTCAATCCCCGGTACTGCAAAAATAAATAAATAAATAAATAAAGTGCACCCCATAGCCAGGTATGGTGGTGCATGCCTGTAATCCCAGTACTTGGGAGGCTGAGATGGGAGGACCGCAGGTTCAAGAACAACCTCAGCAAGTAGTGAGACTCTCATCAACCTAGTAAGACCCTGTTTCCAAATAAGAAATAAAATCAAACTGGGGGTATAGCCTGGAGGTAAAAGGCCCCTGCGTTCCACCTCCAGTACCACACACAAGAAAAAAGTGCACCCCAGAGCCGGGCATGGTGGCACAAGCCTATAATCCCAGTACTTGGGAGGCTGAGACCGGAGGATCACAGGTTCGAGACAAGCCTTGGCAACTTATCAAGACTCTCAGCAGTGTAGCAAGACTCTTTCAAAACAAAACAAAACAATAAAAGGGCTGGGGTATAGCTCAGGGGTAGAATGTCCCTGGTAACACACACACACACACACACACACACACGCTGCACCCCAAGGAGTCAGGGTCCTGGTGATCTACACATCCCTGCCTCCAGCGCCGCCCATTGCAACAGGCTTCCAGGAAAGGATCTAAAAATGATGAATGGCCTAGCGAGAGGACCACCAAGAGCTAACGAGCCATCTCCCTGGCCTGTGTGTGTGGTTTTTTAAACAAAAATCCATGTTCAAGGAGTAAACTGCTAATGGTGGAAATCCAGACACCAAAAGAAGGGCCGGGGAATGTTCTGAAGGAAGCACGTCTTTTCTGGAAACTCTGAAACCAGACAGATAAGCAGATCCCTTCAATGGCGCGGTCACCATAGAATGTTCCGGAAGACACGGCTTCTTGGAATTATCACTGGTTTTTGCTACACCGCCTTTCCTTCTCCTATCGATTGCTAAGCTTTATATTGGTCTAAAGAGAGCATTTCTGAATTTTAGAGTCTGAGTCTGGTGGACTAGAGATGCATCCGAGCACAAGGTCAAAGCAGAAAGGCTCGCCAAGGCTGGGTTCCTGCATGATATTGGGATAATGTCTAGGTATTGGACAATATCAGAGTTGGAGAAGAAAAAACAGAAGGGGGAAAAACTGAAAATGATCAATTATTGGCTAGATTACTGCTATGGAAGTGGTGTGAGGCTAATGGATCTACCCTACGATCCCGCTATACCAAAACTGAAAATGATCAATTATCTACTATGTCACTACTATGGAAGTGGTGTGAGGCTAATGGATCTACCATACGATCCCACTGTACCAGTCCTGGGTATCTTTCTAAAAGGACTGACATGCCGGGCGTGGTGGCGCACGCTTGTAATCCCAGTACTTTGGGAGGCGGAGACCGGAGGATCCGGGTTTGCGGCCAACCTCAGCTCTCTCTCTCTCTCTCTCTCTACCTAGTGAGGCCCTCCGCAACTTTGTGAGACCCAGTTTCAAAATAAAGTATAAAAAATAGGGCCGGGGGCGTAGCGCGGAGGTAGAACGCCCCTGGGTTCAATCCCCAGTACCGCAAAAGAAGAAAAAAAAAGGACTGCCATCAGAGTATTATAGCGATACGTGCGTGTCCATGCTCACAGCAGCACATTTCACAAACAGCCAGACCACGGAACCAACCTAGGTGTCCGTCAATAGACAAATGGGATATACACAGAATGGAGTTCTACTCAGCAATAAAAAAGAACAAATTTATGTCATTTACAGGAAAATGGATGGACCTGGAGAACATTATGTTAGGTGAGATTAGCCAGTCCCAGAAAGTGAAGGGTCATGTTTTATCTAATATGCGGAAGTTCGGGAGTAATCGGGATACAGAGGGACTCCAGATAATGGAGGAGAAATCGCAGTGGAGCCAGGGACGGTCTAGAGGAGGGTGGTGTTTGGGGGTTGGGAGAATCAATGAAGGAAACATTCCCACTGAAGTTACGTCCATATGTGAAGTTACAAAGGCCAACCTCAAAATCATGCATGGGGAAGGGAAGGGGGTGGGGAGGGAGCAAGTGCTGTGTGCCTGTATGTCCCTATCCCTATGAACTACATAATGACGTGAGACTACAATGCACCAATGAAGTATTTTAAAAAATACATGTCGTATATCTAAGAGTCTAAAGGACTTTCTAGAAATTGGCAAGGACTGCCTGGCTTATGGGTGGGTGAGGTGATGCTAATGATCACTGCAGAAAGGGACCACAGGTATGAAGGAGAAAAATATGTGCTTCCATTATTTTAGAAAAATGTGCTAAGATACAAAAAAGTATAGTTCAAATAACTGGTTTCTCACATCCCAAGAATTAATTCCTATTTTTGCAAAAAATTTTGGTTTTTAAAAAAAATCATGGCTACAAGATGGGCATGGTGGCGAACACCTGTAATCCCAGTATTTGGGAGGGTGAGACAGGAGGATTGCAGGTTCGAGGCCAGCCCCAGCAACTTGTAAGGCCCTCCCGCAACTTAGTGAGACCCTGTTTCAAAATAAAGAATAAAAAAATCGGGCTGGAGGCATAGCTCAGAAGTAGAATGTCCCTGGGTTCAATCCCCAGTACCAGAAAATAAATAAATAAATGAATAAGCAAGTAAATAAATAAACAAATAAAAATAATAAATAATAAAATAAAAAAGGGCTAGGGGTGTAGTTCAGAGGTTGAATGCCCCTGGGTTCAGTTCCCAGCACCACTAAATAAATAATATAAAATAAAATAAAATAAGAAATAAAAAGGACTAGGGGTGTAGGTCAGAGGCAGAATGCCCCTGGGTTCAATCCCTAGTACAACAAAACAAAACAAAATAAAACAAAACCCAGGAAGTACCATTTCTCAGTCCAGTGAAATATCCTCGCTCTAGGAACCCCACCACCTTGGACAGGTGCCCCGGTTCACCGAGGGGCCTCAGGTTACACACGGCCATTTAGGGAAAGCCTGTCTGGTTTAAATATGCCATGCTGCAGGCTGCTGGGGAGCAAAACCAGCAGTGGGTTATTTGGTTAGTCTTTACATGTTATTTTATTACGAGACCCTCCTATTCCCTCGTCCACCTTTCAGTAGGCTCCGGGATGAAAGAAGAAAAGGTTCGCTTTTGGGTCTTTGTGGCACAGTGGTCCACCTCATCGCTTTCCACCTCACCTGCTGGCTGCCTAATGAGCCCTGCACACCCGCAGCCCTGCCGGGGCCCTGCTCCCCCCGTAGCCCGGCCACGCGTGTTGTCATTAAGCCCGCGCACCTCTGCTGAGGCTTTCCTTGGCCCAGCCAATTTTCTCTGCTACAACACCTGCCTGCATGTGTTAAATAAAAGGCCTTGTTGAAATAGGCTATCGAAATCCACCTACTCCCTAGCGTGAATTTATTCTCTTTGAAGTTCTTTAAGATCAAAATTAGGGAGATGCCTGTTTCAGCTGCAATTTATAGCGGCAAGTTTCTATGGAGCCTTAAAAAGCAATACAATAACCGGGTGTGGTGGCGCACACTTGTAATCCCAGTACTTGGGAGGCTGAGACAGGAAGATCGCGGGTTCAAGGACAGCCTCAGCAAGTAGTGAGACTCTCATCAACCTAGTGAGACCCTATTTCAAAATAAAAATTAAAGATAGGGCTGGGGAGCCGGGTGTGGTGGCCCACGCTTGAAATCCTAGTACTTGGGAGGCTAAGACAGGAGGATCTCAAGTTCGAGGATAGCCTCAGCAAGTAGTAAGACTCTTATCAACCTAGCAAGACCTGTTAAATAAAAATAAAAATAAAAATAAAAATAAAAATAAAAATAAAAATAAAAATAAAAATAATAAAAATAAAAATAAAAATAAAAATAAAAATAAAAATAAAATAGTGCTGGGGTGTAGCTCAGAGTAGAATGCCCCTGGGTTCAATCCCCAGTAACAACAACAACAACAAAAAAAAGGGCTGGGGGGTGTAGCTTGGAGGTAGAATGCCCCTGGGTTCAATCCCCAATATCACAAAAAAAAAATAAATAAAATAAAATGAGCACCATGTACCTGTGCCAGTGAATTCAGAGGCAGGACACTTGCCAATTTAACCCCACACTGAATTGCAACTCTCTGGCCGATCCTTGAAAATAATAAATACATTACAACGCAAATAAAAATGTTATTACAGCCTGAAAGTTCCTTGAGGACAAGAGCTGCCTCTTTATTATATTTTACTGTAGATCATCTGTGGTGTTTAGCACATTCCTAGGTACATCATGAGGACGGAGCTCAGGTACTCATACACGCTAAGCATCTGCGGTGCCACTGAGTGGCACTCCCTGTGCCCTTGGGTACTTAAAGAATTTTTTTTTGTAATCCCAGTACTTGGGAAGCTGAGATAGGAGAATCGCAGGTTCGAGGCCAGCCTCAGCAAGTAGTGAGACTCTCATCAACCTAGCGAAACCCTATTTCCAAATAAAATTTTTTAAAAAACAGGCTTAGAGGTAGCTTAGAGGTAGAATGCCCCTTGGTTCAATCTCCAATATGTATGTATGTATGTATGTATGTATAAATAAATAACAGGGCTGGGGGTGTAGCTCAGAAAATGCCCCTGAGTTCAATCCTGAGTACCAAAAATAATTTTTTTACATCAACACCTAAAGTGACAGATTAATTATCAAATAAAATCTTGATAATTAATTATCAAAATTTTGATAATTAATTATCAAAATAAAAATTAAAGATAGGGCTGGGGAGCCGGGTGTGGTGGCCCACGCTTGAAATCCCAGTACTTGGGAGGCTAAGACAGCTTAAATTATCAGCTTAAAACTCTTTAGTGAGACCCTGTTTCAAAGTAAAAATAAAAGCCAGGCATGGTGGTGCACGCTTGTAATCCTAGTACTTGTGAGGCTGAGACAGGAGGATCGCAGGTTCAAAGCCAGCCTCGGCAACTTAGCAAGGCTCTCAGCAACCTAGTAAGACTCTGTTTCCAAATAAGAAATAAAATCGGGCTGGGGGTGTAGCTTGGAGGTACAATACCTCTGGGTTCAATCCCCAGTACCAAATAATAAAAATAAAAATAAATTAAAATAGGGCTGGGGGTGTACTCAGAAGTAGAATGCCTCTGGGTTCAACCTCCAGGATCAAAGGGGGGAAATATCATCAGCTTAGTTGCTGAAGACAAAGGTATGCAGAGCTGTCTGTCTTTATAGGCTGGGTGCGTTCCCCTGTCCCCAAGGACAAACTGCTAAGCTCCCTGATCAACCGCCATGCAGTACTCAATTCAAGCAAGGCTTGAAACCTGTCCAATTCCTGTCCTTGAAGCCCTAGACCACCTTGCAAATCTCCCTTAATCCAGGGTACGGACAAGGAAACCTTCCCTATTACCAGATGTTGGGATCCCAGAATGATGCCTCCCAATTATTTCTTAAGAGCCAGGCACTGTGACACCTGCCTGTAATTCCAGTACTTAGGAGGCTGAGACAGGAGGATTGCAGGTTAGAGGCCCGCCTCAGCAACGTAGTGAGACCCTGTTTCAACATAAAATATAAAAAGAGCTGGGAAGCTGGGCATGGTGGCTCATGCTTATAATCCCAGTACTTGGGAGGCTGAGACCAGAGGATCACAGGTTCGTGGCCAGCCTCAGCTATTTAGTGAGGCCCTCCACAACTTAGTGAGACCCTGTTTCAAAATAAAGAATAAAAAATAGGGCCGGGGGTGTAGTTCAGAGGTAGAACGCCCCTGGGTTCAATCCCCAGTACCGCAAAAAAAAAAAAAAAAAAAAAAGAAGGAAAATAGCGTAGGGTAGAGGAGTGGAGAGTAAAGGAAGGTGCCATTTTAGAAGGAGCCGTCAGGGAAGCTTCTCTAAGGAGTCGATATTTAAGCAGAATCTGGGATAAGGTGAGATATTCATAGGAATGTTGGGGGGACCGCTTTACAGGCAGGAGGACAGTACGTGCAAAGGTCCTGAAGCAGGAACATAGTATCTCGAGAATGGTGAGCAGACCAGTGTGGCTGAAGAGGAATGAGCAGAATGATCGGAGATGAGGGTGGAGAGGTTTAGAGGTTTAGAGGTTCTACCTCCAAGCTACACCTCCAGCCCTATTTCTTATTCTTTTTTTTTTTGAAACAGGGTCTCACTAAGTTGCAGAGGGCCTTACTAAGTTGCTGCGGCTGGTCTTGAACCTGTGATCCTCCGGTCTCAGCCTCCCAAGTACTGGGATTAGAAGTGTGCACCACCACGCCCGGCTTCATCTGTCCTACTACTGCAAGCAACAGGAAGATGGGGGTTGTATGTGTTTGGGACACTGATATATCTTAGCATTTCACAGTATACAGATGTCACCCAATAAATGCCTCTTGAAGGAATATATAGAACAGCAAAAATAGAATGAAAAACCAGGTAAGAGAGTGCAAAGCCCCGGTCCTTCTACTACACTAACTGGATTTCCAAAATAGTGACGCCTAGCAGAGTCCTGAAGAACTTTATATCTATCTGTCTGTCTGTCTGTCTGTCTATCTATCTATCTATCTAGCTAGCTAGCTATTTATTTATTTTTTGCAGTACTGGGGATGGAACCCAGGGGCGTTCTACCTCCAAACTCCACCCCCAGCCCTATTTTTTATTCTTTATTTTGAAACAGGGTCTCACTAAGTGGTGGAGGGCCTCACTAAGTATCTGAGGCTGGCCGCGAACCTGCGATCCTCCGGTCTCAGCCTCCCAAGTCCTGGGATGACAAGCGTGCACCACCACGCCCGGCTTGAAGAACTCGAATGCAAGCTGATGAAGACCGTGAGGTGAGGATGATGATGGTAATCATAAAGATCCTGGCTCAGTCTATAAACATTATGACATCACTGCGGTTTATTTTAGAGCACGTATGCATTGAAAATGGCAATTATTCTTCTGCAGACAAAGGGTGCTAATTAGTCTTTAAAATGACAGTCTTCTATGTTTGTAACATACTCCAGTTAATCCATTCTATAATATCAAATCAAATGTGAAACCCAAAGTAATCATACGGCAAAACATTTAAATAGGCCTGATTCTTATTCTTCTGCCAAGTGCCCCGAATTAAACCATTGTTTTGCATTTTTCATATTTAAAGCTTAAGCCAAGGCATTTTTCTGAAGATGTTTTTCCTTGTCTCTGTGCGGCCATTACAGGCAGCGTCGCTCAACACTGATAAGTCACCATGTTGAGGATCAATACTCAATTCACGAGGACAGCTTATTATTATTACAAATAAGTTGAAAAAATCCGTAAGTTTGACACGTTCTAGAAATCATCTAAGTCCAATAACCTGCTCCTTTTTGACTCTTACGACCCATTCAGTCGACAGACATGTAGCAAGACTGTATGCCAAGACACCAGAAAATGTCACGGACACGAAGATGAATAATGGTCATTGTCTCTATAAGTCTAACAGGCAGACTTCTTATCAGCCAACCAAGTTCTTCCTGGTGAATTGTAATTTCTTTCATGCTTCCCCAATCTGCACTGTGGACCAGCCAAATAACCACAAAAGCCCCTCCGAAATAGACGCCCAGTTCACTGATTTATTCTGATGGTGAAATAATCACTTGTCATAAACAAGAAAGAACACCATGCTGTGGCAGAAGTATGGAGAGCTAGGCCTGGTAGATGCTTCCATTAAACTGAATGCATTTTCAGGCAGGCGTGGTGGTGCAGGCCTGTAATCCCAGTGCTTGGGAGGCTGAGACAGGAGGCTCACAGGTTCGAGGCCAGCCTCAGCAACTTAGTGACACCCTGTTTCAAAATAAAAAATTAAAAAGGGCTGGGAGTATAGCTCAGAGGTAGAATGCCTCTGGGTTCAATTCCCAAGGACCAAAAGACAAAACAAGAAATTGAATGCATTTTTGAAAGGAAGGTTGTGTTCAACCCCTAAACTAGGAAAAGAACACCTCTTGAATTCAGCAAATGATGTATGTGCACATGCAAATATGTAAAAACAGATCCCACTGTTACATATAATCGTGCTGGGCATGGTGGGGTATGCTTGTAATCCCAGTACTTGGGAGGCTGAGACCGGAGGATCTGGGTTTACGGTCAGCCTCAGCTACTTGGTGCAGCCCTCCACAACTTAGTGAGACCCTGTTTCCAAATAAAGAATAAAAAATAGGGCTGGGGATGTAGCTCGGAGGTAGAATGCCCCTGGGTTCAATCCCCAGTACCGCAAAAAAAAAAAAAAAAAAAAAAAAAAAAAAAAAAAAAAAAAAATATATATATATATATATATATATGATCGTGATGTACCAATAAAAAAGAGTAAATGAATTGTTTTTTAATGAAGAAACTTGTGGAGAAATAGACTTGGGGGCAAATGAAGCAATTAAAAGACCTCATTCGAGTGGCTGTCTACCTACATGGAAGACAAGGGGTCGGTCATCTTAGTCTACAATGAGGCAGGGCAAGTAGTTAGGAGCTTACAGGCCACTAGGGGAAACTGAGGCTAATTAGGAGACCAAACTCTTCCAACTATGAGCTGGGCTACAAGAGCTGCAGAGGGAAACCACAGAATTCCCAACATTGGCGACATTCGAAGCTGACTTTGACCCTAAGGGTGATTTAGGAATAATTAGCTGGCAATCAACAAAATTATCCACCTGACGTCCAGACTAGGTCGAATGATCCTAAAACCGATTGGGGAATTGTGTGCTGTGGGTTCAGATCGCTGTCCTATGACACACACTCAAGACGTTCACACGTGGGCTTGCGTGAGCCACAGTGCACAGAGCCAATGTGTCTGACAGCGACAAAGGTCAATGGAAATTTCCAGCTCATAAATGACAGTTTAAATAAACGCTTGTCATACTCAGAACCCTGTAACACTGCTGGGTATCAGGAATAGCTTTTATTTTATTTTACTTTATTATTTTATTTTTTATTTTATTTATTTTATTTTATTTTATTTATTTTACTTTATTTTATTTTATTTTGCGGTACTGAGGATTGAACGCAGGGGTGTTCTACCTCCGCGCTACACCCCTGGCCCTATTTTTTTATGCTTTATTTTTGAAACCGGGTGTCACGAAGTTGCAGAGGGGCTCACTGGGGGGGGGGGGGAAAGGG
>PVJS01049483.1:0-14653 GCA_004027185.1 Glis glis | reverse complement strand
TGCAGTTAAGGTGAGGGCTCTGATTGGAAAACCATGGGATCCTGAAAAATGGAACGGGGATGTATGGGAGGACTCTGAAGAGGCTGGGGACATTGAATCTGAGCATTCTGAGGGGTTTGTCCTGCCAGAAGATGAGGACTCCCCACCCTCTACAGAATTGGCTTCTCCACCTTCCCCTGGGGGAAATGCTCCAGCATTGCTTAGGGTGACAGAGCAAGGTAATGCTGATACCCTTCAGGACCCACCTACCCCACCCATTTTCACCTCTAGGCCTGTAACTAGGAGCAAGTCTAAGCCGGCACCTAGAGGTGAGGTACAGGTTGTGACCCATGAGGAAGAACGCTATACGCAGAAAGAACTTATTGAGTTTTCTAACTCATACAAACAGAGGTCTGGGGAATATGTATGGGAATGGATTTTAAGGGTGTGGGATAATGGTGGGAATAATATACGATTAGATCAGGCTGAATTTGTTGATATGGGCCCATTGTGCAGAGATTCTAAATTTAATGCAGCAGCTCGTAATGTTAAAAAGGGGACTAATAATTTATTTGGTTGGTTGGCTGAGGTATGGACCAAAAGATGGCTTACTATAGGTGATTTGGAAATGCCTGACCTCCCTTGGTTTTCTGTGGATGAGGGGATTCAAAGGCTGAGGGAGCTTGGAATGCTGGAGTGGATTTGCCGTTTGGGATCCTCTCCTCCACAGTGGACACGTCCTGAGGATGTTCCCTTCTCCTGTACTTTAAGAAATAAATTTGTGAGGGGGGCACCATCATCCTTGAAGGGCTCTGCTGTTGCTATCCTCTGTATGCCAGAACTTACGGTGGGAGACGCAATTGACCAATTATTGGATTTGGGTGTTATGGGTATGACTTTGGTTGTATAACAACAGATTAAACCAGAAGTCCTGCCCTAAATGTAAGTAACAGAGTTCTAATAAGAACAAGACTTAGATTAAAAAAAAAAAGCCGCATAGAGCTGAGTTGCGACTCTTCCTAAAGAAAACACATCTGCCCTCGTTTGAGATCGTCAGTCTCCAACTTCGCCGTTTCCTTAAAAAACTTCTTGATCTTCTGCTCTCATCTGAGGTCATCGGCCTCCAACTCTTCAAACTAAAACTTCACCATCGTTTCTCTAAAGAGCTTCCTTATCTTCACATCTTAGACTAGACTAAATTAGTAGTTGCTTCAATCCTGGGGCTCCGACTCTTAGACCGCTCGACCAGCTACTGATTCCTCTGACTTTTCACGTGAGGTCAAAATTCAAGACTACATTGTAAGCTAATCTAATAAATCCTTTTTTTCCCCCTCCCTTCCTTTCTTCATTCTGTAAATTCTGTTAATCTAACTAATACACCTGGATAGAAATGGATTTCACTGGAAGGGTGGAGGAGCTTATAGAATCAAGAAGGTTGGAAAAGCAGGATTGGCAAAGGGAGACTGGGCAGCCAGGAACGTAGTACATCTAACCAAAGGACAGGACAGGACAGGACAGGACAGGACAACAGTGTCATTGACATCCTCTATCTCAGAACTCTCCCTACAACTGTGAATAAGTTCTCAGTTGCCCCTTAGTCTTTGCATCATTTCTCAAGACTCAGAGTCCCACAGGGGAGCACTTGATTGACTGAGTCTAGGTCATATCCCTGAACCGTGGAAGGCAGTGGCTGAGAGCAAGATCCTCTAGCTTCTTTGACTTCTGCAGGGGAAAATGGGGGCTCACTTCCTACCAGCATTGACCTGCATTAGATAGGCATACAAATGCTGGGTAGCTATCCTGGTACCAGGTAATGAGTTCTCCTCAGGCCTTGCTTCACAAATGGGGGAATAGAAAAGGTTTATTTAAGAAAGTGAAGTCACCATGTAAAGAAGGTCATAGTAAAAGAAGAAAAGGGGAGGGAAGTTTATGTTCCAGAGAAAAATGACCGGGACAGGCCACTTTCTGGAGTCTGAAATGGAGTGGAGTTTTCCATGTGGTAAGTCTTATATTCCCTCTGGACATCTTCCTCATGCATATTTCATTAGGGGTGGTCAATTATCTTTTCCACTTCACAACTTAGTGAGTTTCTGTCACACCTTAGTGAGTCTTCATTGTCTACCCCTTCCCACGGGGAGGGGACCTAAGTGAGGCCGTTGTAGCAGGGGTTTAGGCTTCTGATATCCCTGCCTCAGGTCTGTCCCAATCTACCCTATCCACTTATCTCTAACTAGCTACCGTACATTCCCTGTGGAGAATGTGACTGCTAGAAGCAGGTTAACATTTGCCTTGGAAAGGTCTAAGGGTCATGGAAAGCCATGGTCGGACTGATGAGCTCGCTGAAAGCAGCCTGTTCCTCCAAGGTAAACATTCCTGGGTCTCTTGCAGGCGCCTATTCCCAAATATCTCGCTTGTCAAACATTGTCTCAAGGATCTTCTGCACATCCTCAGTGGTTTTTATAGCTAAACACTATCTCAATGACTCTCTACAATTGTTCTGCGACCAGCCAAGTTAAACATTTACCTCTAGCCCTCACTGCAGTTATACTTGTTAAACGTTACCTCCTAGGCTCTGCACGTATGCAGCGGCATCCATACCTCAACCTCCCCCCTCAAGAATGAATAAAAGGTTATAGCAATGGGTGATCCAAGATGGCAACTAAGGGAGACACCACGTTACAATCTCTCTGAGACTTGGGTCTCAATTGCCGTGAAAGCAACGTCTCGACAGGAGAAGAAAAACAACAAAAACTTGAACTAAACAACGAAAAATTTGAAACGTGACGGAATCAAAGCCAGAAGACAAAACACAGGAAAGTAAAAAGCTCCAAGTGACTTACCTAAGGAAAAGCAGCGGCGCCATCTTGTCCGGACCGTGCCGGCTGCTACCAGCATTGCAGCTTCCACACGCCTCCGGCAGAGAAGCCAGAGACCTGCTGTGAGTCCAACTCAGATCAGCAGAGACGAAAGCGAGCAGCGGCTCCTCCACACTCGACACACCAAACGGCGGCAGCCACAGCAGCTGCAGCGGCGCCATCTTAGCTGGACCTTACCGGCAGCTACCAGCATTGTGGCTTCCACACAAGACCAATGGAGACGCCAGCGACCTGCTGTGAATCCAGCAGCTGCAGAATAGCAGCAGTGACGGCGAGCAGCGACTCGCTCCATGCGCGACAGACCCGAACTGCCGTGTCGACGGAAGCGGCAGCGGCGCCATCTTGGTCAGACCGCGCAGGCGGCTACCAGCATTGCGGCTTCTGCAGACCACCAACAAAGAAGCCAGGGACCTTTTCTGAAACCAGCACTGCAGAGCATCAGCGACAAAAGCGAGCAGCAGTTCGATCCACGCTTGGCAGAGTCCCCAGTTCTCGGAGGCCTGACCAGAACCTGTGGCAGCGGCTGAGCCTCCCCCCCCCAGATTAAGAGCAGCGTTCAACGAGACCGTAAGTCAACGAGCCGCCCCAGGGGAGACCACCCAGCGCGGCCACAGGGACTCGTGGGGTCTGAGACTGTGCGGATTGCCCCGGCGGAGGCGGGAGTGGGGTCTGCTGTGGGGTGCGGTAGATGCGTGGGTAAGCAGACAGTCCCCCCATCTAAACCCCTTCCATTGTTCCATTGGGGTTTCCCCCTTTATCAAGAGTCCCTCTTTGAGCCGGGTGTGGTGGCCCATGCTTGTAATCCCAGTACTTGGGAGGCTGAGACCAGAGGATCCGGGATTGCGGCCAGCCTCAGCTACTTAGTGAGGCCCTCCGTAACTTAGCAAGACCCTGTCTCAAAATAAAGAATAATAAATAGGGCCAGGGGTGTAGCTTGGAGGTAGAATACCCCTGGGTTCAATCCCCAGTACCACAAAAAAAAAGTCCCTCTTGTATCTCAATTTCTCCTTATCTTCCACATATGAGAGAAAACATATGACCTTTCACTTCTGTGACTGGCTAACCTCACTTAGTATAATATTCTCTAAATCTATCCACTTTCCCGAAAATGATGTAATTTCATTCTTGTTTATGATTGAGTAGATTAATTATTCCTTTTAAGTTACTGGAACCCAGCACTGGACAAGAAAGGACTGAGGAGAGCAGTGTAGCCAATAAAGAATTCCTGTTTGAGCCTATACTCATATGTAACTTTGTAATAAACCTCCATAATTGAGGTGATTTGTGAGTGTGGCTTTATTTTTCTCAGTGTAGCTAAGGACTTTCATCATTACAAACCCTTTACTACTTATACAATTGAAAATAAATGGTGGCATAACATGGGTAATTCTTTTAAGCATCTCCTAACATAGATATTCCTTGGTAGCCAATTTCAGAATTTGTTAGGCATTATATTTGTCAAAAGCATTCTTCCTCAGTGTTTACGCTAACATTCTTTTGCATAATGAGTTCCTTCTTGCTCCAAGGAAAAACTTTATTTCTTGCTAAAATGACCCACAATCCTTCTCGCTGACCGTCATCCCCCAGGTGGGGTTCAAGTTCTTCCTGTTTCAGAAAGCTCTGGAGAGATACAGTAAACCTTCTATATGCCTTAGCGGAAGAAATGAATATGATGCCAAAAGAAATTAATTCCAACATAAAGCCAAGAGGACCGGCTGGGATCATAAAAGGAACCAGAACATGTTTTCCAAAAGACTCAGTGGGCAGATAAATGCATATTTCCAAATCAATACTTTCCAAAGCTCATAGAGAAAAATAAATAATGTTCTCAGGGTAACACAGTTTTCCAAATTTACTATTTACAATTAAAGCCTGTAAGTAGTTCCCAGTGGTGCTTCAAAAAACTCCTGTGTTCTCTTGCCGGCTTTATTCTAAACTTCTAGGACACAGAAATATTTTATTCTCTGTTTTTGTCAGGTGAGACAAAATATATTTACATGGGTTGGAAATTCTCCCGTTGACATTTTTTTACCTGCATTGGAAAGATAAACTTCTCAGTACTGGATGAACAATCTGAACAGACCATCCCCCCACCAGTGGATTGATCTCTAAAAACTAAGCTACACTTTCTTGTTGGGCACTCTCCTGATAAAATATGCAGAAAAGAGCTGTTAATGTGCATCTATCTGGTAGATAACTTGAAAATATACATCTCATCTACGCTGAAACTTGGTTTTTCTTTTTAGTGGATTATTAGTGAACTGACATTCTCAAAGTGGAGGCTCTTGGAGGTGGCAGGGTGGGGGTGGGGGGAAAGAGAAAGAGAGAGAGAGAGAGAGAGAGAGAGAGAGAGAGAGATGTTTATGCCATGAATTAGCTCTGAAATGACTTCTAAGAGTTGCAGTCCCTTTTTTCTACACATTGAAAATAATTGGACTCTTTGTTCATTTGGCTATTTTCTCTTGAAAAAGGAGGCAGGGAGGGGTGGAAGAGTAACTCAGAATTTACAAAAGCAGGCCTTGGAGATTTAGTTTTAGCTTTGAAAAGGAGCAGAAAGCAACTGCCCTTCCCTGTAATGAATTCAGAGAGGTTGCTCCTGTCCTAGTTACAAGTGTGCGCCCTGTTGGAGCAACCATGCTGAGGACTGGGTCAGAGGGAGGGAGGGTCCACAGTTGTGCCTGGAAACAACAGAATAGCACATTTAATCAGTCTTTGGCTGAACATTTTTTACAAGTAGCCAAACTCATGGACCAAGTATGGAATCACCCACACTTTGCTATCTTGTCTCTTATCAGTGTTTATTTTACACATATTTCCTATAAAATTGTCCATATATATGGTTCTAGCTTCGGCATTTTATCTCTTTCAACTTGTTTGGGCTCCTACCTTGTGTTTTGTTTGTTTGATGGTTTTTTGTTTTTGTTTTGTTTGTCTGTTTTTTTTAACTCAGTCACTTCTATTATTGCCTTTTTATCTTCTTTTTTTTTTTCTTTGTGGTACTGGGGTGTTGAACCCAGGGGCATTCTACCTGTGAGCTACATCCCCCAGCCCTACTTTTCAGTTTTTATTTTGAAACAGGGTTCCATAAAGTTGCTAAGGGCCTCACTGAGTTGCTGAGGCTGGTCTTGAACCTGCAATCCTCCTGTCTCAGCCTCCCAAGTACTAGGATTACAGGCATGTGCCATGACGCCTGGCCTTTATCTCCTCTTTACCTATCTCTGTTTCTCTCTCTCTGTGTACTGGGATTGAACCCAGGGGCATTCTACTTCCCAGCTACACCCCCAGCCCTTTTTATATTATATTTTATTGAAACAGGGTCTCACTAAGTTGCTGCAGCTGGCTTTGAACCTGCGATCCTCCTGTCTCAGCCTCCCAAGTACTCCCATGCATTATAGGCATGTGCCACCATGCCCGGCTCTTCCTTCTCTTTAAAGGAAAGCCAAATCTTGGGCAAATTTGTGAAATTTCTGTGTCTAAGTCCTTTAGATCTAGATAATTTCCTCTCCTCAATGGATTCCACTTTTTTATTCTTCAGTGCTATTATGTTCTTTTTCCACCCAAATTAAAAATATTGCAACTTATTTACCTCAAATATTTTTTTTCTTTTTTTCCAGAACTGGGGATTGAACCCAGGGGCATTATACCTCCAGGCTACACCCCCAGCCCTATTTTTTATTCTTTATTTTGAAACAGGGCCTCACTAAGTTGCAGAGGGCCTTACTAAATCTTCCTGTCTCAGCCTCCTAAGCACTGGGATTACAAGAGTGCGCTACCATGCCCGGCTAATATTATTTTTTCTAGGATGAATCTCAGCTGAATAGCTACCAAAGTGTTCAGATAAAGGGATGAAATTCCACAGTGAAGTTTTACGGGGAGACTTGCAGAGGTTCGAGGGACTTCCATGTGTCCTGCAGTCCTGCTTCCTCTCCTTCATTCAGTATCTTGAAACACAAGGGATAAAGCTTTGGGAACACTTTACTTCCTCTTTCAGGGCCTTGGAGTGTCCGGCCCTCCTGCGAGGAAGGAAGCATCTGGGTGACAAATATTGGAATTGGATCTCAGGAAGCAGCAAGCTGGACTGGAAGTCCAGGCCGACCCAGAGAGCCAGGAGTGGGCTGTCCACCAGAACCAGGAGTGGGCTGCCCACCAGAACCAGGCTGCTTATTTAGCTTTGCACAGATCCATAGATCCATAGATAGATGTCCATAGATAGATCCATAGATAGATCCCAGACTGGGGGACTGATTTATAACAGCCAAAATCTGATGGGATGTTGGTGCCATTGTCTAAAAAAAATCATGATTTAGGATGTTAATACAGAACACTGACAGATGCTGTCCAGGTGTTATAAATATCCATCAGCAGCTTGGGTCTCCGATCACAGGAAGATTGCTCTAGGCACACTCAGTGCTTCCAGATGTTCAGCAACGACCTCTAACAGACATGACCTTCAAATCTCATTCAGTATCCCTATCTGGAAGCCATCCCTGACCACTCAGCGTGGGCGGCAGCTCCCTTCTTTGTGCTTCCTCTGGGCCTCGTCTCTGTGAAAGCTCCCACTGCCTTCTAGTGGCCTTTTGCACTGGTGTTTCCCCCTGGGCCATTGCATCATGTGGGCACAGACCGGGGCATTTAAACTGGGTCCAGCCAGGCGTGGTGGCGCACGCTTGTAATCCCAGTACTTTGGGAGGCAGAGACCGGAGAATCCGGGTTCGCGGCCAGCCTCAGCGCGCATGTGCGCGCGCGATCGATCGATCTGTCCCTCTCTCTGTCTGTCTGTCTGTCTCTCTCTCTCTCTACTTAGTGAGGCCCTCCGCAACTTCGTGAGACCCGGTTTCAAAAATAAAGCATTAAAAAATAGGGTCGGGGGTGTAGCGCAGAGGTAGAACGCCCCTGCGTTCAATCCCCGGTACCGCAAAAAAAAAAAAAATAAATAAATAAATAAATAAACTGGGTCCACTGTGCCGAGCACATGCCTGGCACAGAGTGGATGCCTAGCAAATGTTTCTTGAATGAATGAACCCAAGAATGATGTCCTTTAGGAGAACAGACAAAGGAAAACTTAAGCCATTGCAGCAGGACCAGACCCCAGTAGCAACTTCTGCCACCAAGATGGAAAATGTGTCTTTGAACCCAAATGGCATTTGAAGACTTTCTTAGTAGTAAGGGAAATGAACAAGGTTGTGGAAAGCTGCATTGGAAAGTGAAGGAGGAGGGAGATGCTGACTCATCCCCTTGAGCGGGCAAAGTGTACAATACACTCCAGACAATGAGGAGAAACCATCCATCCGCCCATGGAAGTCAGTGAAACAAAGGGGCTTGGGCAGAGGCCCCCCTGCCCTCTGAGCTCAATGTAATTGCATTCAGCAAGGCTCTTCTTCTTGGGACCTTGATGCTGGGCTCCTCCGCCCTCTCTGGGAAAATAAAGCCAGGGGAAAAACACTGGGACAGGTTCTGGCAAGTGCTGTGCTGTGACAGGTGTGGGAGGGCACAGGGCACGTGAAAGTTTACAGAGCTTGAGTACAAAGCCTGGAAAGTTGGACTTGGGACGGAGGTGGGTTGGGATGGATGACTTCTCTTTTTTTCCTATAAACCTTTCTATATTAGTTGAATTTCTAAAATTATCTGCATGCATTGCTTTCATAAACTAATAAAAATATTTCTTTTGCAAAACAACTAAGAGTCAGATGGAGATAGCAGTCCCAGGGCACACAGGGCAGTGGGAGGGAAGGCGTGAGTATTAATCACACTGTGGAGAGAGGCTGTTTTCCTGTGTGGTTTTGGCTCCTTTATGAGGCTATTGCTGCTCTGACAACATGAGCTGGGCACTGTGGGAAGAGAAAGCTGGCTCAGGATTCCTGGATTTAGTGCTTCCCAGTTCCATCTCTCTGCTCCGTCATGGCTCCAGTCTCTCAGCTCTATTAGCCTGCAAACCTGCTGCCCATTTTCCTACTTTGTGATATGTGCACTTAGCATCTGACCTCAACTTACTTTCCAGTGATATTTCATTTCTTGTCCTGGGCCTATGGACAGCCTCTAAAGCAATAAATAGCCTTCCTGCCTTGACATAGTTCCCAGGTTATCTGTTTCCAGGCCCTCTCCTGGTTCCTGCCAGTCTTGCAGTTGTATCTACGCAGCCAAAAGCATCCAAGAAAAGCCCAGTAGAGTTGGTTACAGGCAGCAGAACATAAGAGGCCTATCCTCGCAATCATACCGACCTTCCTTTTCAGGTTTGCATTATCCCTTTCCTATTGGGATGGCCTTAGGTAAGTCACAGAAACTTTCTTTCTTTTTTTTTTTTTTTTTTGCTGTACTGGGGATTGAACCCAGGGGCATTCTACCTCCGAGCTTCACCCCCAACCCTATTTTTTATTTTTTATTTTGAAACAGGGTCTCGCTAAGTTGTGGAGGCCTCCCTAAGTAGCTGAGGCTGGCCACGAACCTGCAAGCATGCACCACCACGCCCAGCTCACAGAAACTTTCTGAGCCATCAGTTCTTCATCTACATAGGGAAGGTCTGATAGTACTTACCACTTAATAAACATTCAATATCCATAGGTCTTCAGGAGGCAGAGGCAGGAAGATTTCAAGTTTGAGGCCACCCTCGACCACTTAGTGTGACCTTGTCTCGAAATAAAAAACGAAACGGGTTGGGGCTGTAGCTCAGTAGTAGAGTACTTCTGGGTTCAATTCCCTATACTTCCCCCCAATAAAAGAAATTGATATCGCCATTATAGCAGGGGTATACATTTACATACACTGTTCTTTAGTGAGTAAACACCACAACCAATATGGTTCCTCTCCTCTATAATTGGTCTGTTTCTCACTGAAAATCATCCTCATTCAACCACCCCACCCTGAGGGGCTTGGCCTAATTCAGTTCCACCAGAAGAATATCGTTCAATTCCATAAAGAAAACCATTTCTTTCAGGATATTCTTCATCTGTGTATGTGTGTGGGGGGGAGTTACTGGGGATTGAACCCAGGGGTACTCTACCGCTGAGCTACATCCCAGCCCTTTTTACTTTATTTTGAGACAGAGTCTCACTAAGGTACCCAGGCTGGCCTCAAACTTGCTCTCTAATAGCCTTAGCTTCCCAAGTTGTGATTACAGGTGTGTGCCACTATGCCTGGAAAATTCTTCATCAACTTAAAGGAGGAAAGGTTTGTTTGGGATCATGATTTCGGGGGTTTCAGTCCGTGGTCACTTGGCTCCATTGTTTCTGGGTCTGTGGAAAGGCAGAACATCATGGTAGAAGGGAGTGACAGAAGAAAGCTGCTCACCTCCTGGTGGCCAGGTAGAGGAGCGTGCGGGTGGAGGAGAGAGAGCTAGAGTGAGGGTAAGAGCAAGAGTGTGTGTGTGTGTGTGTGTGTGTGTAGTTGTCAGGGTTCCAACACACCCCTCAAGGGCACACCTCCCAGTGACCTACTTCCTCCAAGTAGGCCCCATCTAATGTTTTCACCACTTCCAAATAGCACCACTAGCTGGGGACCAAGCTCTCAACACACACACCTGTGGGGGCCATTTCATATCCAAACTCTGACAGCATCTCAATGTGAGGCTTAAGTGATCTCATGGTGGTAGAGGTATATTGGGACTCTTTGATGTCTGTCTTAGGATTCTTCAGAGAAACAGAAGCAACAGAATAGAATAGAGGAGATTTATTAGGTTAGCTAACATGAACACAGAGGCTGAGAAGTTCCATGATGGCTGCCTGCAAGCTAGTAATGCGCTAAGTCCAAGGAGCTGGAACTAGGGAGGGTGCACCTGGTGCAGCTCCCCTTTAAGGCAGAAGGCCAAGAGCCCCCACAGGGCTACTAATGAAAGTCCCAGAGTCCACAGACTGAAGAACCTGGAGTGTGATGTCCAAGGGCAGCAGAAAATGCACCCTCTCTGGAGGAAGAGCCAGAGAGAGAGTGTGTGGTCCCCCCCTTCCTCCATGGTGCTCTTCTGTCTGGGCCCCCAGTCAATTGGACAGTACTCCTTACATTCAGAGTGGATTGTCTCCCCTTAGTTCATTGACCCACACACCAATCTTCTCTGGAAACACCCTCACAGGCACATCCAGAAGTATGCTTTATGAATTCTCTAGGTATCTCTAAGTACCAGTGAAGCCAGTACCCAAAACTAGCCATCACAGGGTCACTAGACCTTGCTGGTGTCTGCTGTGTCATGGTTGACCTGGGCTGCTCCCTGGGCTCGTGACCACTGAGGGGGCTGGTGAAATCCTGGGGTGGCCTGCTGTTAGCTGACACTGACACCTGCCCTTGGTGCAACTTATGTTTCATTCTGTCCTTGCTGACACGGCTCTACCTTCTTAGTGTTGCAGAGGTATAGTGTGACTCCCTGCTCCTTGTCCAGGCCACCCTGCTGCAGACCACAGGCAGTGGCGTGCTTCAGAATGATCAGCAGTTGGTTCTGGGTTGGGAGAGCCCTGATTTGTAGTATCTGCAGATTTTTATAGTCTAAACATTCCCACCTTGGCATTTCAATCTACTAAAGGAATGTCACCAAATGCAAAGATAGCAAGAGGTGTACCTTATAGATAAGATAGATATAAATAGATATAAATCATCTCAAATGCACAGATAACAATAGTAAAATGCAGATTAATAACTATAGAGTGATAATTTTCACTATTTCTTATCTTTATTTTTAATACAATTTAATTAAACGGGGGGCGGCTGGGGATTAAACCCAGGGGCATTCTACCTGTGAGCTACATCTCAGCTCTTTTTATTTTTTATTTTGAAACAGGGTCTTGCTAAGTTGCTGAGACTGGCCTCAAACCTGTGATCCTCTTATCTCAGCCTCCCAAGTACTGGGATTACAGGTGTGCAGAGGTGATAATTATCACCATGCCTGGGGATAATTTATTTACTTTTGGTGGTACCGGGGATTGCCAGGGACATTTTATTTTACCTCTGATTTACACCCCTAGCCCTATATTTTCTTTTTTCTTTCTTTCTTTCTTTCTTTCTTTCTTTCTTTCTTTCTTTCTTTCTTTCTTTCTTTTTTTCTTTCTTTCTTTCTTCTTTCCTCTTTCTTCTCTTTCTTCTTTCTTTTTTGTGGTACTGGGGATTGAACCCTGGAGCATTGTACCTCCGAGCTACACCCCCAGCCCTATTTTTTATTCTTTATTTGGAAACAGGGTCTCACTAAGTTTCAGAGGTCTCACTAAGTAGCTGAGGCTGGCCACAAACCTGCAATCCTCCTGTCTCAGCCTCCCAAGTACTGGGATTACAAGCGTGCACCACCACACCCGGCTTGATAATTTAATTTTTAATAATTGCTATGTTTTAACAACTGGCTTGCAAAACTAACTTCCTTCCTTCCTTGCTTGCTTCCTTCCTTCCGTTTTTGTTTGGTGCTGAGGATTGACCCCAAGGCCTTGAGTATACCAAGCACATACTCTATAACTGGACCATCTATATCCCCAGCCCCACAAAATTTCAGACAATTTAACAGTCAGGTATCTGAAGCAGTGAGACAGCTCTGGCCCACCACTGACAGCTTCTAGCAAGCCCCCAAATGAACCCTCAACTAAGTTCCACATTCCCTTTCAGGGGCAGCTGGAGAGAGATAAATTTAGGCCTGCCCTCTGCTATCTACAAGTTGATGCAGAAGCAACCAGTAATACAATATCCTCCCAACAATTAAAGAGGAAGTGGGGCAGAAGCTTCTCTTCCCCTGGCATTAACCTTGACCCACATCACTCACTTCCCCCTGTGGAATTGGTCTAATAGGCAGGATGTCAAAAATCCCCTAGACTCTTGAAGCAAATTTGCTCAACCACCAATTTGCAGAAACTCATTTTGTCAACTGAGAAATTCACCAGGCTTATTTTTTGATGTTGTGGTAATTGACTAGTTTTCCTAATAGCATTTTAAGGAAAAATGCATGTATCTGGAACTGGGGATTGAACCCAGGGGCATTCTACCTCTGCGCTATACTCCCAGCCCTGTTTTATTTTATTTTGAAACAGGGTCTCATTAAGTTGTGGAGGGCCTCACTAAGTTGCTGAGGCTGGTCACGAATCTGCGATCCTCCTGTCTCAGCCTCCCAAGTACTGGGATTAAAGCGTGCGCCACCACCCCTGGCTTATGGAAGAATATTAAATTTTGTGTCCTTCAGCAGCTGGAGGGAAGGGCCTGGGAGAGAGGGATTGTCAACTCTGTGCACGGGTCCATGTTGATGCGTCCTTCCTGCTGTGCATCTTATGAAGTCATTTGCTGTGCTCCACGTGGTCCTTTCTTTCTCCACAGTCTAAGCTGCTTCCTTCTCCACTGTGCAGGTCCCACAACCCACCCTGTCTCTTGGGACTACCTAGAAGTAATAGGAGAGAATGCTGTGGCTCTATCTCTACTCCTTGGGTGCTCGTTATCCTAAAGGGTTTGTTTTGTTAAGCCAAAATCAAGGGCAGCTGGCAAAAATAGCAAGCTCAAAGAATTTCTGGAGGTGAAGTCCTCACAAGCCATTCCTCAAAGCACGGTCTTTGATACAGAGTGATTCCATGGTCTCTTTAATCACCTAGGTATTTTAAAATGTAGGCTCAAGTGTCTGGGTGTGCTGAGATTGAGAAATCACTAAGCCTAAGCAGGGGAATGACATGACACTGAACTATAGTAACAATATGGTAGAAGTAGCAAAAAGGGGGATTTGTATGCAGGGAAATCAGCTAAGAGGTCATTAGAACCCAGGTGAAAGATATCAGCCTGAAATCCAGTCAAGGAACTGAAAAATCTTAAGAGCCCTTTCCTGGCTACCCTAACTTAGTAGACTCCCCTTTTGTTCTCTATCACTGTGTCTTCCTTGTGGAAATTTGTTTATATGATACACACACACACACACACACACACACACACACTATTATATGCTTATCATTTGCTCCTTCATGAGACTGTAATTTCCACCATGAGGGCTGGAGTCATACCTGGTTCATTTCCTAAAGTCTTCCCTTTGCCCAGTGTAGTGTCTGAGCATATAACAGGTGCTCCACAACCATCTGGGGAAGAAAGAGTAGAACTGAAAAGAAAGAAAGAATTTTCATTAGTGGGAGTGTCTTAGCTATGTTTTATTTATTTATTTATATTTATTTATTTATTTATTTATTTACTTATTTTGTGGTACTGCGGGTAGAACCCAGGGGCCTTCTACCTCCGGCCTATACCCCCAGCCCTATTTTATTTTTTATTTGGAAACAGGGTCTCACTAAGTTCCTGAGAGCCTCACTAAGTTGCTGAGGCTGACTTCAAACCTGCGATCCTCCTGTCTCAGCCTCCCAAGTACTAGGATTATAGGAATGCACCATCACACCCGGCTTAGCTATGTTTTAGGGTAAGGGAAAGATGCTCTTGAGGAGGAGGAATGGAAAGACAGAGAAGAGGTAAGAAAAGGTGGCACAGGTTCCAGGAGAAACAGAAGCAATGTGATTTTTTTTTTTGTATTGCGGAATGAATCCAAGGCATTCTACTTTCGAGCTACACCCCCAGCCCTATTTTATCTTCCATTTAGAAACAGTCTCACTAACTTGCTGAGCCTGGTCTCAAACCTGCAATCCTCCTCTCTCAGCCTCCCAAGTACTGAGATTACAGGCATGTGCCACCATGCACAGCTGGAAATGGGATTTAAAGAAAAAAAATTTTTTTTTGCAGTACTGGGGATTGAACCCAGGGGCATTCTACCTCCAAGCTACACCCTAGGCCCTATTTTTTATTCTTTATTTTGACACAGGGTCTCACTAAGTTGCGGAGGGCCTCACTAAGTAGCTGAGGCTGGCCACGAACCTGGATCCTCC
>PVJS01049482.1:0-14654 GCA_004027185.1 Glis glis | reverse complement strand
AGAGAGAGAGAGAGAGAGACAGGGAGAGAGAGAGAGAGAGAGAGCTGAGGCTGGCCGCGAACCCGGATCCTCCAGTCTCCGCCTCCCAAAGTACTGGGATTACAAGCGTGCACCACCATGCCCGGCCCTGCTGCATCTTTTAGTAGGGCTTCTTTTTATTTCTAAGTAATATTCCACTGTGTAGATGTACCAAAGTTTATTTGTCCACTTCCAAGTTTGGGGTAATTATGAATAGACCTGTTATAAACATTCACATACTACTGGCTTTGTGTGAACATAAATTTTATTTCTCTTGAGAAAATACCTAGGAATGGGGTTGTTGGATCCCACAGTATGATCCTAAGCATATATGACAATATTATTTTAATACAGAAAGAGTAAATTTTGTTTTTCTTATAGTTGTCTAATATCATTATAAAAATTCAACAATACAAATAAATTGCTAGCTGGGCGTGGTGGCGCACGCTTGTAATCCTAGTACTTTGGGAGGCGGAGACCGGAGGATCCGGGTTCGCGGCCAGCCTCAGCTCTCTCTCTCTCTCTCTCTCTCTCTCCCTCTCTCTCTCTCTCTCTCTTTCCTTGGTGAGGCTCTCCGCAACTTCGTGAGACCCAGTTTCAAAATAAAGTATAAAAAAAAAAATAGGGCCGGGGGCGTAGCGCGGAGGTAGAACGCCCCTGCGTTCAATTCCCGGTACCGCAAAAACAAACAAACAAACAAACAAACAAACAAATTGCTAAAAGTTTAATTTAAATCTTTTCTTCTGTGTATTGCATTTCTGTATATACCTCTGGATTTCATAAAGAGAATTATACTATATGTGCAATCCTACAGTATATTTTTTCAATATTTCTTTCTACATTGCCACATTAAAATCTACTACCTCTTTTTAGATTACTGTACAATGTTCCATTGTATGGAGGTACAAAAATTTATTTAAACAATCCCTTCTTGTTGGATATGCAATTAGATTGTTTTCTCAACTTTTTTTTTTTCTGGTACTGGGGATTCGAACCCAGGGGCATGTTACTTCTGAGCTACACATCCAGCCCTTTTATTTATTTTTTATTTTGAAACAGGGTGTCACTAAGTTGCCAAGGGTCTCACTAAGTTGCCAAGGGTCTCACTAAGTTGTTGAGGCTGCCCTTCAACGTGTGATCCTCCTGTCTCAGCCTCCCAATTACTGGGATTACAAGTGTGTGTCACCATGCCTGGTCAATTAGATTGTTTTCTACTTTTTGGCTTTTATAAACAACATCCTAGAGCCAAATCCTTTTTCACATTAAATTCCTAGATGTGGACTCCCTGGGATAGAGTGACGTACTGCTTTATTTCATTTGACTCGCTCCTTCATCTTCTTCCTCTTTCATACATGCAAAGCGGACACACCACACAACCGTGTTGCAGGTCGAGGAGGAAAGGATGGTATTTTTATTTTTTAATTTATTTATTTATTTTGCGGTACTGGGGATTGAACCCAGGGACATTTTACCTCCAAGCTACACCCCCAGCCCTATTTTTTATTCTTTATTTTGAATTAGGGTCTCACTAGTTGCAGAGGGCCTCACTAAGTAGCCGAGGCTGGCCGCGAACCTGCGATCCTCCGGTCTCAGCCTCCCAAGTACTGGAATTACAAGCGTGTGCCACCACACCCGGCTAAGGATGGTATTTTTAATCAACAATGCCAGAATAATTAGCTATTCATATGGAAGAAAATGAAAATGACTCTCTATGCCATATCACGCATTAAAAATCGATTCCAAATGGATTACAGGGTTAAGTGTAAGTGGTAAGACTCTACAACTCTAAAATAAAACGTAGAAGAGCAACTCTTTATAATAAAACTTTTCTTAAAGGATATAGAAAAGTTTCAAATATAAAAGAAATAGTTGAAAAGATTGACTACAATAAAATTGAGAACGTCTATTCATCCACCGACCCCGTGAAGAGACTGAGAAGGCAAGTCTGCAATTCGATGTTTGCAGGCCGCATAACTCACTAAACGGTAGCATCTAACAAAGAGGCAGAAGTGGTCCGTAACCTTGAGAGAAGATGCTCGGCTTCATTATCAATCACTAAAGTGCAGATGAAGACCGATCAATGAGAGATCATTACATACCCACTCCCCATTGAATATGCAAAAAATTAAAAGCCCGACAGCACTGAAGGAAGATGGGCATCTGGAAGGAGCTGGCAGGCATGCGAACTTTGGAAAATAATTTTCTGTTATCGTCAATAACGCTGTAGATGCCGCGCTGTGATCAGGGCACACCTGGATGCTCGCTTCCATGCCCAGGTGTCCCCAAAGAAGCCCTTGAGGCTGTGTATCAGCCACACAGAGAAATACTCGCAGAGGCACTGCTGGTCTGGAGAGAACGCAAATACTCATTAACAGTAGAAAATGGATCCGTTGTCATGTGCAGACAATGAAACACTACATAGCAGTGAAAATGAATGAACCTGCTGCTTGTGTCAACATGGGGGACTCTCCAAAGCAGAGTGCAGCAAGGAAGGGCCGATCCTAGAGCAGCCTATTCAGCAAGCTCCATTTATACAAAGGCCAAGAGCAGACAACGCAGCAGAATATCTTGTTTATGTAATATATACAGTCAAATGGTGGAGAAAAGCAGAGGAATAGCTGAGCTCGGGCAGGGGCAGGGGCATACGGGGGGGTATTGATCATGTTTGTTATTTCCTGCATCTTATGTTGTTTTGGCATCTTAAACATCTTGCTGGCTGGGGACCACCCCTCCCAGGGCTAGCCAATTTTTAGAGCTAGCAAAGGCCTGGGCTGGGAGCATACCTTTCATTTGCAAGCCAACCAATCCCAAGTCTACATCTCCAGCTGTCCCTTTTTTTCTGACTCTTGTACACCAAGCCAGTATTTCCCCTACCCTATATCGTGCCAGGGTCGAGTACTGGGAAGCTAGAGACCACTCTAATAGCTCCAGACCAGAATTGTTTAAACTAGCCAGTCCTAAGATGTTTTCCCTGTCCTGCCTTGCCTGTCCCATGGAAACTCTGATAAAGGCTGTGGCCCTCACGCCGCCTCTGCCTCCTGACATGACCACGTGCTTCCCCACGGGGCTGTGCGTGGTACGGCATGCCCCCGTCTGCTGGGAACTGTGGGTAATACTTTCCTCCTTCAGTGGCATTCGTCTCTCCAAGTTGTCACTAGTTACCTCTATCAATTAACACTCCTGGGTACAATAATTGGGATGGGGAGGGGCGTCTGATCAGGACAGGCATACAGGGAGCTTCCAGGGTAATAGTAATGTTTTGTTGTTGTTGTTGTTGTACTGGCTATTGAGCCCAGGGGCAGTCTACCTCTGAGCTATACCCACAACCCCTTTTTTAAAATTTTTTTTTTGTTTTGAAATAGAGTCTCACTAAATTGCTGTGAGTCTTGCTACATTTCTGAGATTGTCCTTGAACTTGCAATCTTCCTGTCTCAGCCTCCCAAATTCTGGGATTACAGGTGTGTGCCACTGCACCTGGCTGTACTGTTCTATTTCTTAACTGCAATGATGTGTCCAAGGGAATTTGTCATCATTCTTCAAACTGTACCTATCTGTCTTTGTATGTGTGGCATGTTCCACAGTAAAGATGGAAAAAAAAATCCAATTTTTTTTTGGTACTGGTACTGTTGAGCCCCAGGGCATTCTACCTTGAGCTACATCTTAGTCCTTTTTATTTTTTATTTTGAAACAAGTTCTCATCAAGGTGCTGAGGGTCTTGCTAAGTTGCTGAGGCTGGCCTGGAATCTGCAATCCTCCTGTCTCAGCCTCCCAGGTACTGGTATTACAGGCGTGTGCCACCGTACCTGACTCCTATAATCATTTTAACTTACTATAAAAGTAGTACATCATCGTGCCATTGTAAATTCCTTCATTTTTATAAACATGCCGTGCTTATGTTAAGATCTTAACATGAGGGGAACCAGATGAAGGGTACACTGGAATTCTTCATACTGTTTTTGCAACCCTCTTGTAAACAGAAAATGATTTCAAGATGAAGTTGTTTTAAGTAACACAGAAGCTGGACGTGGAGGCCTTGGAGGCCTCTCCGAGGAGTTGGGATTCTGTTCTCTGAACCATGGGGTATCCCTGGAGGATTTCCACCATGCTGGGCAAGGGCCAAGGATGTGATAAGATACCCCAGGGCTGCTGAAGAATTTCAAATATTGTCCCAGATGCGGGGGCAGAACTTCCCTATGGCCAGATGGAGACTGCCTTGACCTGGGCCCGAGTCCCAGGCGAGGCCATGCGGCCCGTGGGGGACATGTGGAGGGGAGCCAGAGAGAACAGAGCATCCATTGACCAGCGGCCGGAGTCCCACAGACGCTCACAGGAGGAGGGGGAAGGACAGAAGATGCTGGGCTGGGGGACTGGAAGGGACGCCTGGAGCTGCCAGATGACTGGGAGCCCCCACCCTCCGGTTTCAGCGACCCCCACCACTCCCAGCCCTCTCCCTGCTGACACCTCCCAGTCCCTGGGTCTCAGCAGGTTGCAGCCCCATGCACACCCAGACTCTCCTCCCTCCTCCTTCCCTCCCTCCGCCTCAGCACAGGACAAGGCCTAGCCCTCCCACCAGGGATCCCCTTCCTTTCTCAAATTTTGTTGGATTGTCTCAGCTCACAAGTAAGTTCAGATAAAATCACCCCTTGATCCCAGGTCTCCCTCTGGCCACCACCCTGGACCTCTCCTCAGTATAGTCCCCTCAAGGTCTGTAAAGATTGAAGTACTACCCCCCAACCCACCCCAGAATGTGACCTTATTTAAAGAACTGAGCCTGGTGTGGTGGCGCAGGCTTGTAATCCCAGTACTTGGGAGGCTGAGACTGAAGGAAGGGTTCACAGCCAGCCTCAGCTACTTAGTGAGGCCCTCCGCAACTTAGTGAGACCCTGTTTCAAAATAAAGAATAAAAAAAAATCAGGTTGGGGGTGTAGCTCGGAGGTAGAATGCCCAGTACCCAGTACCGCAAAAAAAAAAAAAAACAAGAACTCTGAGAAAAGAAATTTCTGTTGCTTAAGCCGTTCAGTGTGTTCTGTTCCCACAGCCCGAGCTGACTCCCCAGCCGAGGAGGGAGCCGAGCTTTGCTCTGCTCACAGTGAAGCTCACAGCTCCAATCCACTGCCAAAAACACTGCTTAGCACACAGTAGGAACTCAATAAATGTTGGTTGTTTGAATAAAGGGAAGAGTGTCTTTCCAAACTCTGTGGATACTCCTTCCAGTCATCTGATAATTTTTAAAAATGCATTTATCAGAGTAGGGGAAAAGATGTAAAAGAGACAAAGATGTAAACAGTGAAAAGCACATCCTTTCTGACATGTTCTAGACAAGAACAAGCAAATCACTATCATATGTCATGCAGATGGGTGGCCTTCTTAGATAGAATGTCCACAAATCATTCCTTGCTAAGCATACTGCTGGGTACATTATACTTCCTTTGCCTTGCAGAAACTGGCATGCAAGATGGCCCCTGTCATCCGGGTACCCAGGTATAGCCCCCTATACACACACACTGTATAGGGCTGATAGGATAGGATTCTGTGGACACAGTGTGTGAGTTCTCGGTCAGGTCAAAAGACATTGCGGCTTCTATTTTGCCCCCACTGGGACCACCGCTCTGGGGGAAGCCGGTTACTGTACTGTGAAGACACTCGGGCGGCCCGAAGCGGAGGTCCACGCCATCAGGAACCGAGGCCTCCGGCCAACGGCCAGCACCAGTTCATCGGCCGTGTAAGCGAGCTGCCTTGGAAGCGGATCTGTTAGTCCATCAAACTTCAGACGACGGTACCCCGGCCAACATCTTAATTACAACCTCATGAGAAACTCAGAGCCAGAACTACCCAGCCAAGCCGTTCCTGAATTCCTGATCCACAGAAACTGCGAGAAACAATAAAAGTTCACCGCTGCTTTAAGCCACTAAGCTGTGGAACCACTGGGCACCAGCAGTCGGTAACTAGTGCAACCTTGAAGATAGGCCCCCAGCATTCTGTTTACTGCCTGGGAAAATTCCATGCACGGACTTTAGTCCTGGATTTACCAGGCCTCTGGGCAGCCTTGACACTGCCTGCCTCTGTCCTATAGAAGGATCCCTTGAGCTGGGCATGGTGGCACCTCTAATCCCAGTACTTGGGAGGCTGAGACAGGAGGGCCGTAGGTTTAAGACCAGCCTCAGCAACTTAGTGAGACTCTTAGCAACCTAGTGAGACCCTGTTTCAAAACAAAAAATAAAAAGGTCTGGGAGTGTAGCTTGGAGGTAGAATGCCCTGGGTTTAATCCCCAGTAACCCAAGAGAAGAAGAAGGAGGAAGAGGAGGAGGAAGAGGCAGGGAGGGAGGGAGAAGGAGGAAGAAGTATCCCTTGGCTTCAGCCAGAAGACGTGCCCTCCACGATTCCCGCGGTACCGTGGCCGTCTCAACTGCACTTCTTATCATTGTGCTTTGGAAGAATCTGCTTGCCTGTGAGACTACAATGCACCAATGAAAATATATTAAATAAAAATAATACTATTTTTTTAAAAAAAGAATCTGTTTGTCATTAGCTTGCTTGCTTTGTTATTCTAAGCATCTTGTGAGCAAATCCCGTCTGTGGGGAATCCTTATCAAAGGGCCTGGTATAGTCAGTGCTGAGTAAATGCTTTTATGAATGAATGAATGAATGAATGAATGAATGGATGGATGAATGTTCAAGCCAGTCAATCAATCAATTAGCCCAAGTCCAGCCATAGGTCTCCCTCTGACCCTGAGCAGGTCCCTGTCCCTCTCTGGGTCGTCCTCATGTTTATCAATCTGTAGAACCAAGGGTCTAACTCACCAGCTATGTTTATTAAAACTGTGATTTCTGGTCCTGGTCCTTAGGGTGCTAATCCTACTGGGGAAGAGGGGATATTTGTGTGTAATGCACCCCTACAGGTCATTGTGATGTGGCCACAGCTGGAATCAGGGCTTCTAAGCCTCTTCCCACTGCAGACCTGAGATTCTGCTTTATAAGAAGCCAGAAGGCAAAACAGCACTTGGCAGCCCCTGGAGGACGGTCCTGGAGGACTCCCTGCCCCCGCCCCGCACAGGCAGGAAGAAAAGTGACCCCCCCCCGCCCCCGCCCCACTCCCCATCAGGGCTGCAGACTGAGACAGTTAGGAAAACAAGCGCAGCTGCGTGGGACAATCCCTCCCTTTCATCAGAGCGAAGTTCCCAGCTGCCTGGAGGGGCGAGGCCGCCACATGACCCGGCGCCCTCCCAGCCTCTGCAGCCCCAGCATCCGCCCAGGTTTTCACACTGTAGGGAAGAGGTCTGGGGTGTCCTTCGTGGCCCCGGCGCCCTGAAATTGGGTCACAGAGGAAAATGGCCATCTCAAGGAAATGAGGGAAAGGAAGGCAGTTTCTGGGAGGGAGACCTCTCAGTGCTGAGAACCCCAGGGAAGGGAGAGCCAGGTTAAACTGAGGCCACTGTTGGGGTGTGGCTTGGGGAGCCCCTGTACTTTTTTTCTTTTTGCATCTCCTCCACTCCAAGACAATGTGGGCAAATTCCACATGCCCTCTGAGCCTCCCTCCTTACCTCCTCTATGAGATGAATATCCTCTGCGGATGTAGTTAAGAGTCCTGCTGGGTGCCTGCCATACCCAGTAGTCTAGAGTTTTGGGATAGATCCCTGGGCTAGGGGTTAGGGTGGTGGGTTTGAATCCTGACTCTGCCATGGCCATGCTGTGTGGCCTTGGAGATGACTGTTGCCATCTCTGGGCATCTTGCAAGACATTTGCAAGACAGAAGGGGGCAAAATGGAAGGTCTTGAAGGCAGCCTGAAACTCGAGTACCCCATCTGCTGGGTGGGTCAGGGCACATGCTATCGACAAGACTTATTGCAGGTGACACTGACTTTGATTGCCTGGCTGAGGGAGTATTTGCCAGGCGTTTCCACTGTACAGTTGCTTTTCTTCCCCTTTTCCACATTATACTCTTTGGCAGGAAGTCACTAGGTACAGTCCACCCCTTAGGTGCAGGGAATTACGCTCCATCTCCTTGAGGGCAAAATACCCATGTACATTTTTTGGAATCCTTCTGCATGGGAAATTTCTCTATTCCCTCCCATCTATTTATTTATCCACTCATTCAGTTCTGTCAGGACAATGCCTTATTTTCTTGCTCAAATTGTCCCAGCCTTGGTCATTAAAAGCTCCTTCAGTTGTTTCCCGTGTCCCTTTGCCATGCCTCCATCATTGGAGGTTTTATGTTTGTTTGTTTGTGTTATGGTTTGGATATAGAATGTCCCCTGAAGAGCTCGTGTATTGATATTCAGAGGTGATGTAATCTAATCATAAGGATTCTACTCTCATCAGTGGATAAATCCATTGTAGTGGATATATTGGGTGGTAACCTGGGCAGGTAGAGTGTGACTGGAGGGGTGGGTTCCTGGGGGTGTGGCCTTGGGGACTATAGATATGTCCATGGACTCCCTTCACAAGCTCTCTCTGCTTCCAGCTTCCTCAATGTAAGAGCAGAGCCCTTGCGTTCTCTCTCTCTCTCTCTCTCTCTCTCTCTCTCTCTCTCTCTGCCTCCTACCACCATGCCCTGAGTTCTGCAGACTTCACCTGGCCTAACATGGACTGAACCCCTGAAATCTCCAGAACTGTGAGCAAACAAATCTTCCTTTAAGTTGTTGTCATCAGGTATTTTGAGTCACAGCAGTGAGAATGCTGACTGAAACCATTTGTTTGTTTCAGAACTGGCTTACCTCTTGACACTTAAGATGCTCTGGGGTCATGTTGACTATTTTCTACCCCAGAACTAGAACCAGCCATTTCTCCAAGGAGCCCCAGTTTCTCTTATTGGAGAGTGGGATTAGACACCAAGATCTGGGTATTTGGTGTGCTTGTTGCTCCTGGGATGTTAGGGCTTCTAAGCTCTCTCAGCTGATAGAGCAAGAAAATATATGTCTATGCTATCTTCTGCATACATATTTTACAGGTATCTGTCAATATATATCTGTATCTTTGTTAAGCTACTGACTCCAACTCTAATCCATGAGTACATGTGTTATTCTTGCCCCTTGCTTGCTTGTAAGCAGTGAGGACCTGAGCATTTCTTTCCATGATCAAACTGTGAAAACTTTGGCTGTCGGCGGCCCCTTGAAGTTGATTCCTGTTGACGTGGCCTCGTCACTCTTTGAGTGGTGGCTTGCTTGCTATCAGAAGACACTTGAGGGCCACCTTGCACAGTTGTGGAATCCACCATTTCTCTAAGGACGCTGGTTATGCTTAATGGGGAATGGCATTTAGGAACCAAGAGCTGGTACTGGGTGTGCTCATTGCCATGGGGGTCTTGCTGTCCCCTGGCCCACTCATGCCAACTTCTCCAATTACAATTCATAAGCACAGAGCCTTCCTCCGTTCCCTATTTTTTGCTACCTTTTCCCATAGTGAGAACCCTAATTCCTAAACTGTCAATATGTTTGCTTCTATCATACAATATACAAGTAGTAGTTTCAGAATTATAATACTAATAGAGTCTTAAGACCAAAGCTACTTGAATTAATTATTTTCCTGGTGCAGTTACATTATTAATTCGATATACAGGTAAGCTCATCTTTTTCTCTTTGTTTTCAAGTTTAGGGTTTACATTTTTATCTTTTTTATTGAATTTTATTTTTGAGCATGTAAAATGTTTGCATGGTTAAAAAGCCAGGACTGTATAAAAATATTTTTAGGAGAATCTCATTCCCATCCCTTTCTTCTCCATTGTACTCCCACCAACTGCTCATGAGTGTCCATTTTCAGTAAGTTTCTGGTTTATCCTTCCTGAGTTCCTTTTGCATAATTAAGTCAATGGGTATGAATGTAAATAAATGTTTTCTTTTTTATTTTCTTAAATGAAAGGTATACTATACACAGTCCTTAAGATTTATTTATTTATTTGTTTTTGCTTAACCATATATGATGGAAATCTCTCCATACAGGTTCATAGAGGTCTTCCTTTTCCCTTTTATGGCTGTGTAATATTTCTTGTATGATTCTTTAGTTTTGTATGGATGGATACTTGGGTATGCCAACATTTTACTATTACAAATAATGCCTTGATGAATAACCTTATGTATAAATTTTCTTTCTTTTTTCTTGTATTTGTAGAATTATACTGTTAGAGATAATCCTAGAAGTAAAAGTGCTGGGTCAGAGAATAAATGCATATATTGTTTTGTTAACTATTACCGATTGCCTTTATAAGGCTTGCTACCACCTGGCACTTGCACGGTGTTAGTCAAGTTTCCATTACTGTGACAAAATACCCGAGATCACCAACTTATAGAGAGAAGTCTTATTTCGGCTCATGGTTTCAGAGGTTTTGGTCTGCGGTTGGCTGCTTTTGGACCTGTGGAGAGGCAGCACACCATGGTGGGGCGAGTGTGGTAGAGAAAAATTGTTCATTTCATGGTGGGGAAGTAGAAAAGAGAGAAACAGGAAGGAGCCGGACTCCCGCCACCCCCTTGAAGGGCACACCCCCTGTGCTCTCACCTCCCAAAGGCTCCACCGTGTCCTCATAGCACAAAGTGGGTGTCCAAGCCTTTAACACCTGGGCCTTTGGGGGACATTCCAATCCAAGCCATAGCACCCACCAACAACGTGTGATCGTGACCATGTGCCCAGAACCTCCCAATGTGTGTTGTCAGCTTTTGAGCTTTTGTCAACACTATAGATGAGAAAAGGCACTTCAGCACGGCTTTTAAATCAAACCTTCTCCCATGTGGCAGGCCATCTGTAGCTACATTTCCCCAGCACACGTGCCGGGCCATTTCCAACAACCCTGATACAATTAATCTTAGGGTTGGCTTAACCCCGCTGGTGGCTGGTGGCACCCCACCATGCCTTTGGGGCCAGTGGGGTCTCCATAGAGGGTCATAGCTCTTCACTCCCCCTGATTCCTGAAGACCACTGGCCCTGCTATGAGCTCCCCATCAGCCCAGAGAACTACTTCCCCCACACAAAGAAGGCTCTGAGTGAGGAGGATGACGAGGCTGCTGAGAAATGCTGAGGCCTGACCTCCTGACAGTGCAGAGAGCCAGCCGGGCCGAGGACCACGGGGTGGGAAGGACAAGGGGCGCTGCTGCTGGAGGAAGCTGGAGCCAGAGACACAGGGCGCCCTGTCTCCACGATGGTTGGTCCAGCCTCTCATGACCTCTTGGTCAGGACTCATCGTCTCTATCCTCCCTTGCCTGGCTGTTTCAGTGATCAGCCTAAAACTTAGAGATGGCCATGGCACTCCTGGATGACAAACTTATTCCAGACATTCAGTGTAACAAGCACCCTCTTACTTTCCCAGTGGAACCCCAACCTTCCCTAATGCACTCTATTTCTTTTCTCCCTTCTTTCCTTCTTTCCTTCTTTCCTTCCTTCCTTCCTTCCTTCCTTCCTTCCTTCCTTCCTTCCATCTATTCATCCATTCATACACCCATCTGTGTTGGTTTTCTACTGATGTATAAGAAGTTATTTCATAACTCGAAGCCTGAAGCAACAGTGAACATGTGTTGCTTCCCATAGTTTCTGCAGATGGGGTGTTTGGGAGCACCCTCACTGGGTAGTTGTAGCTCAGGGTCTCTTGTGAGCTGCAGTCAGGTTGTCGCCTGGGGCTGCAGCTTTCCAAAGGCTGGACTAAGGACCCAAGGTGGCTGGCTCGCACGGCTGGTGATGGTGCTGGCCGATGGCAGGAGCCCCCCACCCCGTCCTCACCTGTGGGTGTTTCCACAGGGCTGTTTGAATGTCCTAAAAACAGCTCGCGATCCAAGAAATAGCAAGGCAGATGCCTCAACGTCATCCGTGACCTAGTGTCTGAGGTCAGACCCCACCAGGTCCTCCACGTTTCATTCTCTGCTGCTGTGTCTGACTCCAGCCCACACTGAAGGGGCTTCACCTCCAGAAGAAAGGAGTGTTAAGAAATTTGCAGACATGTTTTAAAATCACCATGCTATCCATCCGCCTAGCTGACAAGCATTTATTGAGCTCCTGCTGTATGCCCGACTCTGTGATCATCATCCAGAATCTGCAGGAACAGATCATCTGGATCAGGGGTGCAAAGGCAGATGTCCACAGAGTCCAGAAGTTGCGTGAGTGAGAACGTGCACCAAGCCAGGGCTCTGGTGAGCTGCGAGCAGGCGCCTGGGTGGAGGCAAAGGCTGTTACCTAGCTCCAGAAGTTCAGGAGAAAATTCCCAATTTTAGATGTTGACCACTAATTCCATTTTGAGTCTTAATCTTCTGTTTGACTAATTTGGTCTATCCGCTGTCAGTTGGCAAACTCTGATGCAGCCACACCAAATTTCTTGATCTTCCCCCCCAAACACTTATTCATTCAGCAAACATTTACATGCACTGGACCCCTTTCCCACATCACAGAAATGGCGTGCAATGACCAGCTGCACACACTGTTTCTTTGGCTTGAAATGCTCTTTCCTTTTTCTCCCCAGAGTGAACTTCTATTCCTCCTTCAAAGCCCCAGTGCAAAGTGTCTCTTCCTCTGAGAGTCCTCCTTTAGCGTGACCTCTAGTGGGTACTATTGGTCTCCTCCTCTAGGCGACTGCCATACTTGTGTCCACAGCTCCATCAACACACCCCTGCCTCCCTCACCGGCAGGTGAGCTCCTGAGGGGTGGATGAAAAGACAGGCACCGCTGAGCAGAGGGAGAAAGATCGATCGCCTTGGACCACTAGGCTGAGCTTCCCAGAGGAGATGGTCCTGGGAGGATGAGTGAGGCTTGCAAGAAAGGACGAGCAGAACCAGAGGCAGGAAAGCGTGGGTGGCGCCTGAGGCCGGCAGGGTCCCAGCTCCTTCCCCTGAGACCTCTCCCAGCACCCCCACAGCTGGTGATGATGACGGGCGAGGCTTGCGGCCCGGAGTCCAAAGCCATCAGGGGAGGAGAGGCGCTGGAACAAGAAGACCAGGTCCTGAATGAGTCATCTGTGGAGTCTGTCCCACAATAACACGAAAGGGCTGGACAGGAGAAGAGGAACTCCAGGGAGCGGGGCCCGGGGGCGGGGCTGAGGGGCGCGCTGTGGCCACTAACCAGCCCTCAGAGCCCCCACCTCCAGCCTCCAGCGCCAAGTCCCCTCGGACCCTACGCTTGGCTTCCACCAACCTGGAGTCTGGCCCTTCTCCAGCCCTGTGGCAGCCCCTTGCTGGTGGGTATCTCTGCAGCCCCTGCCCCTTCCTGCTGTCTCCTCCGCCCAGCAGCTAGAGGGATTTGGGGGTGAAAAAATTCTCCCTGATCATATTACCCCTCTTTAAATCCCTCCCTTTTCAAAGTTCTAAGGAGAAAATTCAAACTCTCTGGTCCGCAGCGCCTCGCCCACCCCCTCCTTCTCCTCTGGCGTCCCTGTCCCTGTCCCTGTCCCTTTCTGCTTCTTTTGTGTCTCTGGCATGCCCTCTGTTAGAGGACCTTTGCACGTGCTGTTCCCTCTGACCATCATGCCTTTCCCTCATGACTGTCACTAGTGAACCCTCCTGCTCTCTTTGGATCTCAACTTACGCCCCCAGGGCAGCCCTCCGGCCCCCACTGGGCTCCTCTGATGTGCACTCTTCTCCTTCCTCTTTAGGACGCTACCACTATTCCTATGGTTTGTTATTAAGATGCCACCCCCTCCTAGGCTGTGAGCTGCACGGGGGCAGGGGCTGTCTGGTGTTCACCCTGATACCCCAGCCCTCAGCAAGCTGTTCCTGGCACACAGTAGGCACTCAATGAATGCATCCCGTGACCCACCCCCACCAGCCTCGCAGGTCATGCCTGTACTGCATCCTCGCTTCCCGGCAGGCAGGACAAGAACACCAAGAACCACGAAGCTATTGGTTCCCGAGGTGAGAAAATGAGGTTTAGAGAATTTAGGAGGACCCTCAAGATCCCCAGGGAGTTAGAACGCTGTTGGGGATTTGAACCGGAGGCCTCTGAGGTTCCTGGGCAATGTGACACGGCGGGAATCAAGCCACACTTCCCTGGGCGGAGCTCGGCTGTAAATCAGGACCTTTAATGAGGTCAGTATTAAATATCATCCAGGGCTCAAAGTGGGTTTGTTCTCGCTGGTTACTTCCATCTCTGTCCCTCCCACCAGGGTGGGACCGTGTCCCAGTACTCACAGGTCCCCTCCATTCCCATCCTAGCACCTGATCAGAAAATTCATTTAAACATCACATTTTTCCCCTGTGAAAACAAAAGTCACTGAGGGATTAAACCATCTTTTCTTTTTTCTTCCCACTGCTTATGAAGCGGATAATGACCACCAACGCTTTTGTTGGTTTAGTCCATCTTCCCATCCCGCCCCTCCTGGTTTCTTTCTTTCCTCCCCTGCCCCCCGTGGTACTGGGGATTGAACCCACAGGCATTCTACCTCTGAGCTACACCTTCAGCCCTATTTTATTTTATTTTTTTTTATTTTTATTTTTTTGTGGTACCGGGGATTGAACCCAGGGGCGTTCTACCTCCGCGCTACACCCCCGGCCCTATTTTTTATATTTTATTTTGAAACTGGGTCTCACGAAGTTGTAGAGGGCCTCACTAAGTAGAGAGAGAGAGAGAGAGAGAGAGAGAGGGAGAGAGGGAGAGAGAGCTGAGGCTGGCTGCGAACCTGGATCCTCCAGTCTCCGCCTCCCAAAGTACTGGGATTACAAGAGTGCACCACC
>PVJS01049481.1:0-14655 GCA_004027185.1 Glis glis | reverse complement strand
AACAAAGTCTGTTCTCTCAGTTTGTGATCTCGATAGAGAGATTTGTATTTTGGAGAGACATGCAAACAATTAAAGAACAGTTCCAGACCTTGAGTTATAACCAGTTGAATGCAAAATATATGATATACACAGATGGCCATGACTGTTTAGGGAAAAAAAAAAACAGGTTATGGAAGGTCATTAACCTAGAGAGGTCATTTGTAGCTCAGGATGCTCTATTAAGCTTCAATTATCTGGCCCTTCTTTGAGTCTCATATTTTTGTGGAATTTCTATGAGTACATAGGTAATCAAATCTTTTTTTTCTTCTGTTAATCTGTTTTATGCCAGCTTAATTTGTAGCCCAGCCAAAGAACTGAAAAGGTAAAGTCATTTTTTCCTCCCAGCATCATTATATCTGACTTTGGGCCTGGATATTCACAACTTGGCTATTATATTAGCCAGGCTGATGAAATATCCCAGAGACAGTTTAACATCACTTAAAAAAATATACTAGACCTCAAACTTTAGGAAATAGATCTATCTGATTATTGCTGCATCCTTGAGAAATAATTATTTATAATGTAGGCTAAGCCGTGTTCTACATCTGGTCCTGTTGGAATCTCTCTCCCATGCCCCCCCTTCAGTGGGGAGCCACTCCGTCTTGCTGAACTGGCTATGTCATTTCAGAACTCCAGGATGATAAATCCTCCACACTGGCTGGTGTGCACATGTGGTAGCTATTTTTTTCCTGACAATCTTAATATATATTTTTATTATGTGGAATTCATATCCAAAATGCTAATTAGCTAAATTGGAGATCAAATAATTCCCTTCGATACAGAATATGTGTTTTTAAAGTGTTCAAATACAGATTTTCAAAACACGTTGAAATAACTCCTTTTAAGCGAGTAGAATACCTGTCTTATAAATTGGCCAAAATAGTATTTACTTGATTGACGAAACTGTCCTTAGATCAAACTCTAAGTGGTTCATGGGGACTGAACTATTAGAGTCAATGAATGTTGAGTGGATAAAAGTAATGCCATGCTTTAAAGGTAAAAAAAAAATCAGTAACTGTCTTTAGCTAAAACATTGTGGAAAATCATCTCAGCTTCCTAGATACATTACATACATTGACAAAAAAGAAACTAAATACAGTTTACAGGTACTGAGGACTTTTCTGAGATTTAGGCAAGATAATGTAATATGAAGCTTTAAAAAAGTAGTCTGTGTATGTTTATTTGACAACCTGAAACATTTCAAAGAGGGCACTAGGCCCTTTCATGTAGATGATACGCAGAATGCAATTTACAATCGTGTCCAAATATACCGAGAGTACATGACATTCTCCAATGACTCTACCGTTATAGTTTAACATGTGAATTCTTGTTCATGCTCTAGATTTTTTCCCTCCTTACTTCTCCATTTCATTTTTGAGTTTTCTATTCATACTCTGCATGCAGACCATTTGCTTTGCAAATGCACCCTGCAAAAGGCAGGCATTTTTATAGGTATGCTTAGGCAGTGTCACTGGCTCAAAGAAGCAAGGAACTGCAGAATGGAAGCCAAAATATCCTGGCACTTCACCTGTACACGAGGGGCCAGAATCCTAGACCTGTCCTTAATACATCTCAATGTGAATAGTTATTGTGGCCAAAAATGTTGTGTAAACTCACTCCCCGTTTGGGGATTTTGCTGGTTGTTGAACACAGGAACATGGTTCACTAGAATTGCAATTTCATTGCTCCTTATGGGTGTATTTGTGTATTTTCTTGGACAATGGCCTTATGAACAGGATAATCTTCAGGAGTGCTTTTCTTTGGTCACTTTAGTGGAGGGGAGTCTTAGAGAAGGGGCTGAAAGCTGGAAGTGTGCGGCTGGCTTTATCCTTCCTCGGGCTTTTTCACCGCCTGTCTTTAGCATATCCGCTTCATTGCCCACGTGTCACCTGTGCTTAGCCATGAGGTGATATATCCTCTCCCATTCCAAAAACATTGATCTAAGTCTCCCTCCTTCCATTTTTTAATAAATCTTAGTGAAGCAATCTAACATTCCAGGTCAGTCCTGGAGTGCTGTTCTGGCCTCGCCGGAGCGACTGCCGCAGAGCATGGAAACTTGCTGGCACAATATTGCAAAGTGACTCTGTGGGGGCTGGACGACTTCCAGCCAGCAGTGAACCACGGCCAAGAAACGCCAATATGGATAATGCAAACAAGAGAGATTTGGGGCACATTTCGATTTAACCATCTGATTTAATTGACAGAATAAATGCACCTGTCAACGGGTAATATTCTTGTGATTAGTTTTGGCTGTGATGATGAGATGATGTTAAAAGAATGTCAGAACAACCTGTCCTGGGACTCTTACAGGCAGTTTTGAGCACAGGAAGGTCAGTTTTTTGCTAGTTCAAAGAAGCGGGATTATCCTCTTGTAATGTGAAGCTATTTTATGGAGACGGTGAATGTTTTATTTGACGTTTTCCCTCTGTGCTGAGCCTTCACCACAAATCAGACAAAGTAGAGGATGGAGGCTCACAGAAGTAATTGGCTTTTGAGTCTATGGCTACTGGGGAGAGCCCTCCTTTGGAAATGGCAACTCTAGATAGTAGGTCTAAAGCCACACCCAAGTGGTCTCACTCTCCCCCAAATCGTGCTGCTTTTACTACCAGAGTCAGCATTGATAGCATTTATATAGTATTTCAGTAGGATGATGCCTTTAATTGAAGTACTGTTTTCCTCAGAGAAAATGTCTGTCTGAGAGCAAGTATATTAATTAATGTTCACTCATTCAGTCATTAACCCTTGGCTACCTAAACTCAGTCTCTTCTCTGGAAATTGTACTTTGGCTATGGCTGATGGGAACCTCGGGATTAAACCTAGGGGTGTTCTATCTTTGAACCACACTCTCAGCCCTATTTTAATTTTTATTTTGAAACAGGGTTTCATTAAATTGCCGAGGGTCTCACTAAGTTGCTGAGGCTGGCCTCGGTGTCTCAGCCTCCCAAGTACTGGGATTACAGGCATGCACCACCACACTGGCTTACTCTGTGCTATTTAACACTTGAATTTTCTCCGTTTTGAAACTATCGCTTCCCCTGGCTTACCTGACTGAAACTTCCTTTCATTTTCCTTTCTCCTCTCAGGTCTTTTTTCTTGGTCTTGTTCACCAGCCACTCACTTACTCATTCATTTATTTAATTTTTGAATCGACAGAAATTTGATATATTTACTATGTGCATCATGATGTTTCCAGGTATGTAATATTAAGGAATGGTTAAATCGAGCTAGTTAACATATGCATTACTTCACATACTTACAACATCTTGTGTTAAAATGTACTTTCCTAAAGATTTTCAAAAACATAATATGTTGTTATCGACTATGGTCACCATGTTATTCAATAGGTCTCTCAATCGAATTTCTAGTATCTAACTGAAATTTTGTATCCTTTGACTAACATCTCTCCAATGCCTAGTAACCACTATTTGACTCTCTATGAGTTCAACTCTTAGATTTGTGTAGGCATGGTATCATGAGGCATGTCTTTTTGTCATTGAACACACAATCTTTAACTACTCTGTGTAGCCATTATCCAAACTCCCAGGTCTATCCACCTTCTATTTTTCTCCTTTCATTTTTTCTTTTGAAGTTCCCACTGCCAATACTATGATGTTTCTCCTCATCTTGCCATAGATGCCTCCTAAATTTATCTTTAAAGCAAGCAACAAATTCCTGGTCACATAGTCAATTGCCTGTAGGACATATACTGACAGAATGTGTCATTCTGACTTTTCCTTTTCTATTGCTAGTCACCTGTTACCTCTATCTCTAAATCACAAAGCTAAACATTTTGGAATAGAAATCTTTGCGTATCTGATGAAAGCTATGGTTTTTCTTCTTGGACAAAACCTAATATAAACCTATATTCAAGGAGATTCCTAAACTCTTTGAATTCTATCCTTTATTTAGCTTGTTGAGGGTTCACTATTTTGGGGTAATAACCCCTATCCTGAGCGTCTCTGGATCCTTTATTTTATTTTCCCCCTACATCCATCCAGTACCCAAGACCTATAGACAGTGTGTCTCAAAAGCTGGACCATAAGCCAGAAATCACTTGAATTGCAGTCATATGTCTTCTCTGAATTGGACTCTCTTTGAATGGGACATAGAAACATTTGCGGTTTAAAATGGCACAACTTAGCTTGAGATCCACTGCCACAGAGTGTGTTTTTGCAGTACACCTTCCCTCCCTTTTCCTCTTGTGCTTTGATTGCAAACACCCTACTACAGTTTTCCTTACTTCCTACCTGGGATGCTGCAATAATTGCTACCTACTTCTTATTGACTGCCTACTTGATGCCAGGTGCTTTCCATGCATTATTTTACTTAATGTTCACAACTCCTTAGGAGGTAGGCAACACTAGCTCATCTTTCAGTTGTGGAAAATCAACCTAAGAAAGGTCAAGTAAGCTGCTCAAGGTTATGTAGCTAGCAAGTGGTTGTGCTGGAATTCAAATCTAGAGTTATTGAGTTCCAAAGTTCAGATGCCTCTCTGGGGACTCCCACTGGTTCTCATTGCTGTAGCCTCTTTGCCTTCTGTCTCTCTCCCCATCATTCTTTTAGTTGTTCCCAGATTAATTTGACTAAATACAATTTCTGCCAAACTCTAATAAATCATATCATCCTACATTTTATTTATTATTTCTTTCTCTCTATTACATTATAGGATCCTTAAGTTCATGGACTGTGTCTGTCCTGACAAGGAGAGTAAACCTAATAAATAATTTGAATAAATGATATCACTTATTAGAAATAATATCACTTATCACTTTATTTCTTACTGGCCATTAATTTCTCCTTAGCAAGTCATTCAGGTTCCCCTATTTGATCTAAACATTTCTTTAGTTGTAGTCAAGTATACTGTTGGAACTGTGCTCTTTGCTATTTCAACTTTTCTCTTTATTTCTTGCCATTCTCCTGATCTAAGATTGGTTCTGCTCCATTATATTATTTATTTATTTATTTTGTGGTATTGGGGATTAAACCCAGGGTGAATAATCTGACTCTGAGGTACACTCCAGCCATATTTTATTTTTTATTTTTTTGAAACATGGTCTTACTAAGTTGTGGAGGGTTTTCCTAAGTTGCAGAGGCTGGCCATGAACCTGTGATCCTCCTGTATCAGCCTCCCAAGTACTAGGATTACAGGTGTGTACCACCACACCTGGCTCCATTATATTATTAAATATCACCAGTTCTTCAGGGCACTGCATAAATTTCACATTTATGTGATGGATTCCCTGTTCATCATCCAGAATATGATTTAATTTTGGACCCATGCCAGCACTATGTCTTACTTTCAAGCTACAGGTTTTATTGTGTAGTTGTGCTCACACACAGATTTTCCTATTATTTTGTAAATGCATAAAACAGTAATGTCTTATTAACTTTTGGAACCCCTATTATCTACACGAGTGCCTTGGATGTGGAAGATTCAAAACAACTTGGGTATATCACTTGTCTGAAATTCAATATAAAATATTGGGTAAAACAGTATAAGTATAAAATATCATGCTAAAAAGATTAGAAATAATTATCTTTCAAATAAATATCCTCATTACTCTTAACATTATACATAATTCTTGAGTGAATGAAGATCAACCCAAAAAGTTTTAGAAAAGACATCCTTGCCATGGGTGAATAGATATCTACAATGACTTAAAGCATAGTATTTTGATACCCCAAATGAATTACTAGCAATTTACAAAGCTCAACTATCAGCCATATTTATAGACTGGAAAACTGCTACAAGTTAGTATGTTTAAAATTTTAATTGGTAGCCACTATCCCAGTCTCCTGGGCTTCAGGATAATTTGAGTTTCATGCCTTTCTATCAGTTTTAAAAATAAATCAACATCGATAATGTCAGCTCCATATTCTCTTGAATATGGATCAACCTGCTGTCTCAGTCAACCTTCTCACTGCTATGATCCAAAGCAACTGACCACAAAACTTAAAGGAAGGATTTATTTGCTCACAGTTATTTTTATTTGTTTATTTTATATTTTGGAGATTCTGGGTTTAGTCCATGTGAGGCCAGGGCATGGTGGCAGAAAGAGGAGAGAGAGAGAGAGAGAGAGAGAGAGAGAGAGAGAGAATGAGAGAGAATGCTCAAAGTTCCACTCTCACATCTGGAAGCAGAGAGACCCAGGGCCACCTCCCTCCCAGGGACCCCTCCCTTAACAACCAAGCCCCTCTTCCAGTATTGCTCCCTGTTTCCATGAGGGCTAGGGGGACATTAAAATCCAAACCATTATACCTACTGTTGGGTAGTATATGGTTAAAGGTGACTTGAATTGGATTTGGATCTGAAACCCCAGGATGAAAGGTATGCTTTAACAAAAGAAAAGGAAAAATGAGCTAGCAATTGAAGAATCATGAGGAATATCTTAGGGTCCCCCTTGAATTCAAATGACCAATTTTAGTAAAGGAACTAAATACTGGAAAACTCCCTTACCAATCCCTAGAGATTATATCCATGGGATTAATCTCTGCAGTAATTAGATAACACTGTCACCAAGTTGCAGCTAAAAGTGCATTTATATGTTTTTAAATAGTGTTACAGAGAATGGAAGATCTTCAATGATAGGCTCAGAGGCAAAACATACCTCTGAACGAAGAGTCTAGAAGTGCTTGGCAGGCTGTAGATGCTTTTGGTAGTAACCAGCTTCAAACTGCCCATTTAAGTCACTGAAATTAGATATTTTAAAAGAGGACAGTGAAGTCAGAGAGGCCAAGAGTGACTGAGTTCAAGCATGTTGTCAACACCATTCTGACATAACTGGGTGAATCATAGGAACTTAGGAGGGACCTAGACAACTAATAATTCACAAATTCAAAAAATTATGAGAGAACAAGAGTAGAGACAATGGTTTGGGAAACTCTTTAGAATATATTCCAAATGTATTGGGTGAATATAGAGCTTAAAATAGCATATTATGGACTGGAGATATAGCTCAGGTGTAAAGCACTTGCCTAGCATGCTCGAGGCTCTGGGTTTGATCCCCAGGACCACAGAGAAATAAAAAAGAGAGACATAGAAAAAATAGCATATTATATTTTGGACTTTGTGGTCATGTGCCTGCTTCCTCTTCTTCCTTTTCTTCCCCAGTCTCCGCTTGTTCCTCCTCCTCATTCTTCTCCTTTTCTGTTGCTTCCTTCTTCCCCTTTAAGAATATGAAAATAAGCCGGACGTGGTGGCGCATGCTTGTTATCCCAGTACTTTGGGAGGCAGAGACTGGAGGATCCGGGTTCGCGGCCAGCCTCAGCTCTCTGTCTCTCTCTCTCTCTCTCCCTGTCTCTCTCTTTACCTAGTGAGGCCCTCTGCAACTTCATGAAACCCAGTTTCAAAATAAAGTATAAAAAAATAGGGCCAGGGGTGTAGCGCAGAGGTAGAACGCCCCTGGGTTCAATCCCCGGTACTGCAAAAAAAAAAAAAAAAAGAATATGAAAATAATTCTGATTTTACAGGCCATACAAAACAGGCTGTAGAATGGTTTGGCCCATTAGCCCTAGTTTCCTAACCCATGTTCTAGGTAGTCAGATACTATAGTAAGTGAACAGATTCCATGTAGGTAACAAATGCATTTATAATACAGAATTGAAATACAATAGAATACTCTTAAATTCATGTCAGCCAACATTTCATTTTATTGTTTAAAATCTAAATCAGTAATACAAGAATCAATTACCTTGCATCAAAACATAATCACAGCCGGGCATGGTGGCGCACGCTTGTAATCCCAGTACTTTGGGAGGCGGAGACCTGAGGATCCGGGTTCGCGGCCAGCCTCAGCTCTCTCTCTCTCTCTCTCTCTCTCTACTTAGTGAGGCCCTCCGCAACTTCGTGAGACCCGGTTTCAAAATAAAGTATAAAAAATAGGGCCGGGGGCGTAGCGCGGAGGTGGAACACCCCTGCGTTCAATCCCTGGTACCGCAAAAAAAAAAAAAAAGCAAAACCATAATCACAGAAAAAATTTTAACTTGGGTATATATTCATAGTAAATATCAGAAAGTATTATTAAGTATTATTGATAATAACTTAATTGAAAAAGTAGAGATATATTAGAGTATTTGGTATATTAATCCATCAGTGTCTTAAAAATAATCTCACACAACTGTCTTCTGGCTGCCTACCTTAGTTTTCATGTATTTCTGAAGTCAGAGTCCTATGTTTCCTTTTCATGTGTCTACCCTTGACCACCAGGAGCATCTTCCCTTTTAGTTCATGTTGGCTTACCATTAAATTTGCTATTAAAATTATTTCCATGATACAAATTCTAAAAACATAGGTACTAATGTGTATAGTTGGTGTTTTATTTGATTTCTGAAGTTATTGAAATAATAGCTTAAGTATATACTAATTTATTTTCTTTATACTTTAATTCAGAATACCAAAATATTAAGTATAGAAAGCAAAGAAGATAGATTAAAATACTTTTTGGAATGATTAATATGTGTTGGGTTTCTTATTAGTAGTGTTTGAAAAATAAGAAATAGAGATCTAATAGCTAAAAAAAGAAGCTGAAATTATCCTTTTTTTTTTTTTTGGTGCTGGGGATAGAACCCAGAGGCATTCTACCTCTGAACTACACCCATAGCCCTTTTTATTTTTAAACAGGGTCTTGCTTAGCTGCTGAGGGTTTTGCTTAGTTGCTGAGACTGGCCTCCAACCCATGGTTTTCTTGTCTCAGCCTCCCAAGTACTGGGATTACAAGCATGCACCACCATGCCTGGCTTATTTTCATCTTTTTAGTATTATTTTAATTAATATATTATAAAATTGTAGGAGCATAGAAATATTATTTTATTGTTTTCTTTATAGGATTGTACAACCACTAAAACAGTTTCCTCTATCAATATTCTGACTACAACCATATCTAAGAGAAGACCTTGCCAGCCTATGAGATAAGCGTGTTTTAGAAGTACATTTTCAAAATGGTGGAAATAGTCATTTAAAATAAAATGATTTTTATATTACACTTGAATATGGTCATCCCCAAATCCCTGAATCTTTTTCCCTCAAATGTTCATTAATTGCAAAGATATAGTGTTAATGAAATGAGCCACACATTCAGCTATGTCCTGAACTGTGAGTAGGTAATTATATTTCAGTTCTGTGAGTAGGTAGTTTCATTTCAGTATATTTCAGTGTACTTTTTATTGAGAAGAGCTCTGTCATTTATCATTTTTATTCCTGAGAATACTGATTTTATATTGGAGGTTCTTACTCAAACTGCATAAATAAACAACCAAAACTTTTATAGATACTTATGTACTCTTAAGCAGTAATAAAGGGATATTTCTAATTATTATTATGGAGCAATAATTAGAATAGACTGTCAGAATGAAGGTGGTATGTAGAATGATCCATTTATGAAATTTCTTTCCTTGCCTCTGGCTCAGTGTGCCTGGCACCAACTTCTTACTGGAATTGTTGTTAATATGACTTTAGGTTAATATTAAAGAAAGAAAAATATATTAGAACTTATTGTCCAATTTATGTAGGCAACAAATTATGCCAACTTCTTGACATATGCCTTATGACTTGTTCTTGACCTAACCACGATTCTACTTCTATACTCTAATTCTGTAAAGTTCTCATATGATACCTGGTAGTTAGTTGACACAGACATTAAGTTTGATATTCAAGGGATATTTTAGTTTGCATTTCCATAGCAGAGTCTGAAAAACCAGGGAAAGTTTAGACTAAAAAATTGAAAATAGATGATCAAAAGGTACAAGTTGGTAATTTTGAGCATGTAAACACAAAAATACACAACCTGCAGATCGCAATACTGTAGACTCTCTCATTTCCCTCTCTGCTGTTTCCCACACACGAGTTGCACGGGTTCATCTATTAGTCTTTTAAAAAACTTGGGAGATTTATATATTTCAAATTGGTGGCTGCTAGAATAATAGCATATGTCAAAGAAGAGATAATTTATCCTCACAAGAAGCACTTACTTTAATTATTCGGGTACACCATGCCACCAGTGTTCAGGCCACTGTCCTGGGACTTTCTGTGGGTTCATGCGGGGTGTCCTCTGTGGGAAGATAAGAGCAAGTGGAGGAGACACAGACTTACCGCAACTCTTCTAGATTTCTCATTGAGCCAAGTGCAAGCTGCTCTTGTACTCAAAAGTAATGAAAGAATAGAGTATGTTCAAATTGATTCCAAGCTTGAAGCTTTCAACTAGGATATAAATCTACCCTGTTCACCTTCCAGAAAGCTAATCCAAAATCAGTTTATAGGATTAGTGCAGTTACTCCGTAAATCACTTAATGGTATTTGAGGCATTTTCATGAGAACTAGTTTCTGCCAGATGTTTTCTCCTATTTTCTTTCTCACAGTAAGATTCTTACTTCCTTTTACAAACTCTAAAGACAGGAGGCTTGATTCCTTCAATGTTAAGGGGACCCTAAATCTGACATTTTTAAATAAAATCAAATCCTGGTCAGACTTTACACAAAAACCTATTTGTAAGTGAGGGAGGGTTTTCATTTTTCTTTATACTGTTATTTGAGGGAAATAACATTTCACAAATGTTTAAAATTTACTCTGAGTAAGTGATCAGTTTTCTAGCACTTAAGATCTTGGCTTAACTTCTAGTTCTTAAAAGTAGACTTAGAGAGGAAGCCTCAATAATGAAAGTAGTGCATTTATTAAAAAAAAGATTACCATCTCTAGTAGAGCTGCTTCAGCTGCTTTCCTATTATCACCTTTACTCATTCAGTAAACATTAATCAGGTATCCAGTGTGTGCCATATGCTACAACATGCACAGGGATGAGAGTCCTGTGGTCCCTGCCCTTGAGGATCTCCCACTGACATTACCTGGTTCTTGAATCAGTATCAGTTATAATGATTCATAGAATATATAGCTGCTTTTGCATTTGGGTATGAAGCTATTTGTATTGAATTTTTCCATTAATCTTTTTCATAAAATTGGAAGAATATCCCTGAACAAAAAAAATTATTCTAAGTGTGATTGAGTTAATACATTATGTGGGCACTGTGAGGTCTGGCCATGAGGTCATGCCAGAGGAGGACCAAGAACAAAGGAACAAAGAAAGAGAAATGCCCCCCTGACCATTGTCCTGCCCTGAGATGACCTGGCCACTAGCACACCAACCAGTGGCTTACACAACTACTCCTGTATCCCCCCACCTTCCTTGCCCCATAAAAGGCCCCTAACTTGTAAGGAGGTGGGCTTTCTGACTCTCGTGGGCTCTCTCCCCAGTCAGATGCCTCCTTCCAGGTTTTATTCCTAAATAAAACCTGTTTACTGCTATTGGGCCATGTTTTCTTTGCCTCCATATACCCCAACATATTAGATAATTTCCATGTGTGTCTAATTAATTATTATACCATATCTTTTGGAAACTTAAATATCTGTTTCAGTGGTGTAATGGTGTGTGTGGGTGTGGGAGCATGCATGTGAGTATATGCCAATTAGTTAAAGTATACATTTTATCTCTTTTTACAATTCTATCCTCACAACAAGGGTATTTTATATTCAGGTATTTTAAGATTCCATAGCCTTAGCTTCATCAGTTTTCTTCCCTTTTTTATCTGTACTCAGTGTTATTTGAGCTGGATACAAATAGCACTCTCTGTCACTTAAATATTTCTATTTACCACTATCCAGTTTATGCAGGTGATTTTCTTCACATTTTAAGGTTTAAGACTGCACAAAGTTAATTGGCTCCCCATAGTCATTTCTGGATGTTTATAATGCCATTTGTCAAGTTTACTAGCAACCAAATTACTTTAGGTATATTTTGAAATTCATACAATTACATAAGAGTTGCACTGAAGTTTTTTGGAGTGAGTGTTTTATCAGTTTTAGGCCATATTAAAATTTGTTCATTTTCTCAAGTGAGAAATTTACATGCTATTTATAATACTGTTCACACAGACTTGAATAAGTGAGGAGAACAGTCTAATGAATTAAAGTTGCCTGCTAGATCCTCACATCTTGTGGTGGGAAAATAGTCTTCTATTCAGACAAATATTCTATGTTAAATCAATGTAATGGGTAACATATAGGACCTTTGTAAGAAGGAAAAAAATCAAAACATACATGAAACATGTTTGGAATGAGTAGAAATGTATATTACTTTTTTATGAGAAGGGTTAACATTGTAAAAATTCAATAATTCCTGAACTGATAAATAATTATTATAAACTTTTATAATTCAGTATAATAGCAAGTGTATATCTATAATACACAAAACTTAAATGCACAGCTCAAAAGATTTTTATAGCCGGGCGTGGTGGCACACGCTTGTAATCCCAGTACTTTGGGAGGCGGAGACCGGAGGATCCGGGTTTGCGGCCAGCCTCAGCTTGCACGCACACGCTCTCTCTCTCTCTCTCCCTGTCTCTCTTTCTCTCTTTACTTGGTGAGGCCCTCCGCAACTTCGTGAGACCCGGTCTCAAAATAAGGTATAAAAAATAGGACCAGGGGTGTAGCGCGGAGGTAGAATGCCCCTGCATTCAATCCCCGGTACCGCAAAAAAAAAAAAAAAAGATTTTTATAAATCAAATATTCATGTAATCATTGGCAATGTTTGAGAGTTCTAATATTTTAGCATTGTCAACACTTAATATTAATCTTTTTTACTTCAGAGACTTCAATATATATAATTAAATATCATTATGGCTTTAATTAGAATTTTTCTTATAAATGATAATTTTGAATATCTTTTCAATTGCTTATTAACCATTTTGATCTGCTCTTGTTCAGTTCTTCTTCAGGTCTTTTGCCCCTTTCTCTACTTTTTGTAATTTTTTTATTGATTTATGGATAGTCTTTATTCTCAATATGAATCCTTTGCTAAATATATGTATTGCAAATATCTTTTCCTATTCTACATCTTGCCTTTTGATATTTAGTATACATTGATAAAAAGTTATTAGTTTAATCATGTTTCATAAATTGATCTTTTTCTTCATGATTAGGGATTTTCATATCCTGTTTAAGAAATTTTGCTTATGCCAAGGTTTTAAGGTATTTTCTTATGTCTAATGATTTTACCTTTTCTATTTAGATTCTCCCATTAAGATAAAATATTAATATATATTAAAATATTATTTATTAATCTTCCAGGATTTGTCACTTCCAGAATTGATAGAATGCATATTTTAATAAAAGGTACACCCAATTAGAAATAATTGTGTCTACAAAAACAATTAGTTTATGATATTACTCAACAAATTGTCAAATAGATAATATTTGCTAACCAGGGGGCATATCTACCTACCAAAAATAAATGGCATGCTAAGCTAAATTACTGAAAATATAAATTCATTACTAAAGTTATATATTAAATAGCAAAGGGTCAGGTTGTAGATAGTGTGAGAAAACTTGAGTTCATGCTTCTAAGCCTACAAAAGGACTAATGGAGCAGAATAGAGTCTAAAAAATGTATTTATAGCATATAGACAGTGGTTTACAGCAAAAATACTGCAATAAAGTAGGGAGGAAACTTTATCAATTGAATATCCATAGTGGAAGTTAGCCTGGACTCTACTTTACAACCTAAATAAAAGTCAATTCCAAAGGGAATTGGAAATTCCTAGTAGGAAATATTTTATTAACATATGTATTAATATTTTACCTTAATAGGAGAGTCTACATAGTAAAGTTGAAACTTTGCACAGAAATATCTTAAATGAGGTCTCTGGGTAAAATATAATATCTGAATTCTTTGTATTATTGTTACAATTTTTTTTTTTTTTGCGGTACCGGGGATTGCATGCAGGGGCGTTCTACCTCCGCGCTACACCCCCGGCCCTATTTTTTATACTTTTAATTTTGAAACCGGGTCTCACAAAGTTGCGGAGGGCCTCACTAAGGAGAGAGAGAGAGACAGAGACAGGGAGAGAGAGAGAGAGAGAGAGAGAGACAGCGAGAGAGCTGAGGCTGGCCGCAAACCCAGATCCTCTGGTCTCCGCCTCCCAAAGTACTGGGATTACAAGCGTGCGCCGCCACGCCCGGCTTGTTACAACTTTTCTATAAATTGGAATTGCTTTTTAAAACCTTAGAACAATATTTTAACAAACACATGATTTGGTGTATAACGTATAGCATGTTATGTTCTATTAAAGTTAATAATATGTTCTGTACATGATATAAAGGCAAAGCTAGTACCTCAAACATGAATAAAATGTATCTTAGAATATTCATGTTAGAATAAGGAAAAATAAAAGTTAAAATTAAAGGAAAAACACTGTATTTGATAAAAATAATGTTCACATTTTGTCATTAAATTGGCCCACTCTTTTTACTTCATCTTTATATTAAGCAATATAATATTCATCCCAACCTCCATATTTTAATTTCTTATAAGAATTTAAATTTAAAATATGAAGTTCTAGCCAGGCGTGGTGGCACACGCTTGTAATCCCAGTACTTTGGGAGGCGGAGACCAGAGGATCTGGGTTCGTGGCCAGCCTCAGCTCTCTCTCTCTCTCTCTCTCCCCCTGTCTTTCTCTCTCTCTCTCTCTCTCTCTCTCTCTCCTTAGTGAGGCCCTCTGCAACTTCGTGAGACCCGGTTTCAAAATAAAGTATAAAAAATAGGGCTGGGGGTGTAGCGGGGAGGTAGAATG
>PVJS01049479.1:0-14657 GCA_004027185.1 Glis glis | reverse complement strand
GGAGGAGGAGGAGGAGGAGGAGGAGGAGAAGGAGGAGGATGAAGAAGAGGAGGAGGAGGAGGAGGAGGAGATGGAGGAGGACGAGGAGGAGATGGAGGAGGAGGAGGACGACGACGACGACAACGACTTGTCTAATAAATGGAATCATGGCAGAACAGCAATGAGTCAGGGTCCTATGGTTTGAATCTTGAACATCCCACAGAGTTGCTGTGGTGAAACTTTGATCGTCAATACGGCGATGCGCAGAGGCGGGGCTGTGGGGAAATGCCTGGATTGATTATACGTGCACTAAGTCATCAATGGATTTGGCCGTTGGTAGCTGAATGGACTGTTGGGAGGTGGTAGATACTGTCAGAGGTGAGACCTAGTCGAAGGACGTACATCCTTGGAGATATGTCCTTGGGGACTACGCTTTTCCCTGGCCCCTTTCTTTTCTTTTCTTTTTTTTTTTTTTTTGCGGTACTGGGGATTGAACCCAGGGGCGTTCTACCTCCGAGCTACACCCCCAGCCCTATTCTTTATTCTTAATTTTGAAACAGGGTTTCACTAAGTTGCAGAGGGCCTCACTAAGTAGCTGAGGCTGGCCGCGATCCTGCGATCCTCCCGTCTCAGCCTCCCAAGTACTGGGATTACAAGTGTGTGACACCACGCCCGGCTCCCCCTGGCCCCTTTCTGTCTCTCTGCTTACAGCTGCCCTGAGCTGAACAACGATCCTCTACCACAGCCTTCCACCATGATGTTGTCCCCCACCTCAGGCCGGAAGCAAGAGATCCTGCAGTCCATGGACTAAATCCTCTGGAATCATGACACAAAAGAAAGATTTCCCCCTCTAAGTTGATTTTCTCAGATACGTTGTCCTGTCAATGAATGAAAAGCTGGCTAATACGCAGGGCTTCCATTCAGATGCAGAGAGATTGTGTATGTGTGTGTGTGTGTGTGTGTGTGTGTGTCTGTAGTAGCAGTAGTAGTTGTAGTCATAGTAGTATTATTGGAGATTGAACCCAGGGGCATTCTACCTTCAAGCTCCACCACCTGCCATTTTTATTTTATTTGTTTTTGAAACCAGGTCTCACTAAGTTGCTGAGGGTCTCATTAAGTTGCTTAGGCTGGCCTTGAACCTGCAATCCTCCTGTCTCAGTCTCCCAAATACTGGGATTGCTGGCATGCACCTCCAGTCCCAGCCAGAAAGGTTTCATACCCCAGTTCTATACACCTGGAGTAAGTACATCCAGGGAGATAGATGTAGGGTTATCTACATATCTGCTGCTCATTTGAAATGTGCCTAGTCAGCTGGGCACTGTGGCTCACATTTGCTATCCCAGTACATGGGAGGCTGAGACAGGAGGATCGCAGGTTCAAGGACACCCTCAACAATGTAGCAAGACTCTCAGCAACCTAGTGAGACCCTGTTTCAAACTAAAAAAATAAAATAGGTCTGGGGGTGTAGCTCAGAGGTAGAATGCTCCTGGGTTCAATCCCCGGTACTGCAAAAAAAATTTTAAAAAAATAAAGAACAAAGCCGGGCGTGGTGGCCCACGCTTGTAATCCCAGTACTTGGGAGGCTGAGACAGGAGGATCCAGGTTCACGGCCAGCTTCTTAGTGAGGCCCTCCGCAACTTAGTGAGACCCTGTTTCAAAATAAAGTATAAAAACAGGGCTGGAGGTGTAGCTTGGAGGTAGAACGCCCCTGGGTTCAATTCCCGGTACCACAAAAAAAAAGAATTAAAAATGGGGTTGGGGGTGTAGCTCGGAGGTAGAATGCCCCTGGGTTCAATCCCCAGTACCGCAAAAATATAAAAAATGAAATAAAATTTATGCAAGTATTTAGTGGTATCCATAAATAAATAAAAATAAAGAATGAAGGGAAGCATTCACTGATGTTGTGCACATATGTAAGCATACCCGTGCGAGCTCAGTATCCTATGCGGGGCAGGGGGGAGCCGGGGACGCTCCCCAAGTGCTGTGTGCGTGGACGACCCCAACATCTGAACTTCATCATGATGCAAGACTACAATGCACCCATAAAAGTAGATACATGAGGCAGAGACCAGAGGATCCGGGTTCGCGGCCAGCCTCAGCTCACTCTCTCTCTCTCTCTCTCTCTCTCTCTCTTTCTCTCTCTCTCTCTCTCTCTGTCTCTACTTAGTGAGGCCCCTCTGCAACTTCGTGAGACTCAGTTTCAAAATAAAGTATAAAAAACAGGGCTGGAGGTGTAGCGCAGAGGTAGAACGCCTCTGGGTTCAATCCCCGGTACTGCAAAAAAAAAAAGTAGATACATGAGAGATAAAGGATTTTTATGAAAATTTGCCCTCCTGGGTTACCTAGTAACACATAAAAACCCCAGGCTGTGATAATAAACTCTGAATTTAGTGTGGGCTTTTTTTTTTATATGCATAAAACCGTATTTGTGTCCATGCTAGGAGGTCATTTTTACCGTTCTCCATCTTCGACGTGCACTTTGTTTTGAAGGAGGAGCAGGTCTGAGCGCCGTGCCCCAGAAGCCGCGAGCTGGGGCGTCTAATGGTTGCGATTCATCAAACACGGATGAGCGCCAACATTACCTTTCCAGAAACCTCTCAGAATATTGAAGCCAAGGCTCACAGCACACAGATCCATCTTCCGACAATTACATCTCCTCGTTAGTTGACGTCCCCGATATATAAATGGTGGTCTCTCCGTGAGCTCTGTATTTAACAGATAATGATGCCCCGGTCTAAATTATTCATCCGAAATATTGGTGTAATGAGAAACCAGCATACAGGTCAAAATACCCTTTTATCAGGTTACACGACCCGGAGGGTATTCTATTATTAAAAAATCAGAATCCTGCTGTCTAGACAGATCCCGCACAATAGAGTTTGCAGTAATGATGGAAATATTTTTTATGTATGCTGCCAAGGAACAAAACCACCAGGCACACGTGGACATCGGGTTGTGATTGTGTGTGTGTGTGTGTGTGTGTGTGTTGAATCCACAGACATCCTACCTCTGAGCTATACCCTCAGCCCTATTTTTTTATTTTTTTGTTTTTTGGTTTGGAAACGGTCTCACTAGGTGGCTGAGGGTCTCTTTGCTAAGTAGCTGTGGCTGGTTTTGAACTTGCCATCCTCCTGTCTCAGCCTCCCAAGGACTGGGATGACAGGCGTGTGCCACCACGCCCCATTTGGACATTGGGATCTTAAAAGGTGGTTGATACATCCGGGGAGCTGAATTGTCAATTTTATTTCAGTTTTATTAATGTCTCAGTAGCCACATGAAGCTAGTGCCTACTCTGTTGGGCAGCAAAGGATCCCGTCACTGGGTGGTATTAACCTGAAATATAGATAAAACAGAAAGCAGGCCGGGTGTGGTGGAGCACGCTTGTCATCCCAGTCCTTGGGAGGCTGAGACAGGAGGATCACAGGTTCGCAGCCAGCCTCAGCTACTTAGTGAGACCCTCAGCCACTGAGTGAGACCCTGTTTCAAAATAAAGAATAAAAAATAGGGCTGGGGTGGAGCTCGGAAGTAGAACGCCCCTGGGTTCAATCCCCGGTTCTGCAAAAAAACAAAAACAGAAAGTAATCATACACGCACGTTTTTCACGGTTACCAAGATATCTGTGGTCAAAGAGAGTTGCGTTCCAAGCCATAATTAAGTTTGTACATTAGCTCCCCTAAAAATGACCCTCAAATTCTTGGGCTTTTTGATCTCATGATGCACTTAATAATTGGCCGGCTTTTATATTCTAACTTTATGGCAGCCTAAATAGTCACCCCCTGACTCCCAACATCCACAACTTCATCCTTAATTTATTTATTTATTTTTTTTGCAGTACCGGGGATTGAACGCAGGGGCATTCTACCTCCGCGGTACACCCCCGGCCCTATTTTTTATCCTTTATTTTGAAACCAGGTCTCACGAAGTTGCGGAGGGCCTCACTAAGTAGCTGAGGCTGGCCGTGAACCCGGATCCTCCGCTCTCAGCCTCCCAAGGTCTGGGATTACAAGTGTGCGCCACCACGCCTGGCTACATTTATTTATTTATTTATTTATTTATTTATTTATTTATTTATTATTTATTTTTGGTACTGGGGATTGAACCCAGGGGCATTCTACCTCCGAGCTACACCCCCAGCCCTATTTTTTATTCTTTATTTTGAAACAGGGTCTCACTAAGTAGCTGAGGGTCTCTTTGCTAAGTAGCTGAGGCTGGCCGCGAAGCCCCGGAGCCTCCTGTCCCAGCCTCCCAAGTACTGGGATGACAAGCGTGCGCCACCACGCCCGGCTAAATTATGTGACCTAGGGATGTTTAGCCCTCCTAGTTTTTTTTGTAAAAATAACACTGATGATGTTTGCACAACCATGAAGTCACCAAGCAATGCATTTCTGAGAATCTATGTCCAGTGACAAGTGACTCATGACTGTAATAGATGTTTACATAATCCTTTTCATTCAATCATGTAATGGTGTGGACTTAGAACGTCCCCATAGCCCTTATGGTAACAAGGCAGCCATGTTGGAGGCGGGGCTTGGTTGCTAAGGAGTGGTTGCTGGGGGCGTGGCAGCCATGTTGGAGGCGGGGCTTGGTTGCTAAGGAGCGGTTGCTGGGGGCGTGGCCTTGGGAGTTATATAAGGTCCCTGCGCGCTCTCTCTCTCTCTCACTCTCTCTCTCTCTCTTTCTGTCTCTTGCTTCCGGCCTCCATGATGTGAGAGCAGAGCTCTTGTATTCTCTCTCTCTTTGCTTCCGGCTGCCATGAGCTGAACTCTGCAGACCCAGCCTAACATGGACTGAACCTGAAATCTCCAAAAACTCTGAGCAATTAAATCTTCCTTCCTCTAAATTGTATGCAGTCGGGCTTTATTGGGTCACCGTAGTTAAAATGTTGATCAAGACAAATAGTAAGCGTACCCTGCACCTTTGGCTTATGAGGCCCTTACCCTAACTAATTTGTAGGCAAACTATTGAATGAAGTGACTTAGTAAAATTCCACTGCGCGCATATATACCACATTTTCTTTATCTGTTCATCCATTGACAGACACCAAGTTGGTCCCAACATTTGGCTATTATAAGATGTATAATTACATTGCACCCTTGAATTTCTTTAAAAAAATACTATTGAGCAAAATGAAATGCTCCTGTTTTACTTCTGAAATCACTGATGTTTCCTTCGTATGCTTTAAGCACACAGGAAGATGACCAAATGCCAGCAGGCACCACCGAGGAAAAGGTACTTAAAAGGATTTTGTGCAGCGGTAAGCAGCTCTTCAGGGTAAAATACTACTTTTGTCTTTGGCCCAACTCAAAACCACCAAGAATGAGTGAGAGGAGCGTTTCCAAAACCTCATGCCTTAATGGCAGGGAGGGTTATAAATCCCTTCCATCCCCAAAGGCTGAGACTCCAGTGGTGGTCTTTTGTTGTCGGTATTGTCCGAGGAAGCCATAGTATTAGTTACAGCCAATTAGCTGCAACTCCGTAGACCAAGGGTTGATTTTTGTTTCCCTCTGGGGTTGACTTGCGGCTTTCGTGGGCATTCTTCTTCTGCCTGCTTAGGCTTAGCAAGTTAACACACCATAAATATTTAAATTTAATTGTACCTTTGTGCTTTTTTTTGTTATCCACAAAATAAAATCATTTAGCCCCAAGGAAAAGCATTTTGCTTTGAGTTCACACGGAAACAACTGTAAGGCCGCATAATCATTATGGGCGCTTTTCACTACCAACCTTCTGCAACGTGATGCATCACCAGCCCGCCGTTTGATTTATCATAATAACTCTCTACAAATATTGATTGAGTTTCAACCATATCTCAGGGACGATGGACGAGCCATATGGAATTAAAAGAGGAAGGAGCTGACCTTCTAATAGGGGATGTTGGCACGCAAAACATACCAAGCATGCTACGGGGGATTCCTGTGTGCAATTTCTATACGGCCATATTGCAAAGGATAGAGCGAGCACTGTTTGGGGGGAAAAACCAGAATTGTGTCCCTGCCTAAGAGAACATGCCCTTGGTCTGGGAGAAGGAATTGGAGATTCTCAGGAACATTCCAGGTGAAAGAATAGTTCAGAAAGGGGGAAAAAAGGGAAATAGTAGAAGGTATAATCGCACATAGCCCAGTTTGAAGTGGTGGGAACTATAGGTACAGCCATTGTCCCAAGCTGTTTTCCGTATTTTTCTTCTCGCTCAATGAAGAGAGCTCACAAAGCTATATATTTTTTTCTTCTTCACCTAAGAACCACATGGCTTTACTCTTATCATATATTGGTTCTTGCTTAAGTTAGCATGACATCGTTGGTTTGATTTTGGGCTTTAGAGAGTTGCCCGGACAAAGATGTCCTTCCATCTGGGCATGGTGGCACACACCTATCATCCCAGGATTTGGGAGGCCGAGACAGGAGGATCGCAGGTTTGAGGACAGCCTCGGCAACTTAGCAAAGAGACCCTCAGCAACCAAGGGAGACTTTGTTTCACAATAAAAAATAAAATATGGCTGGGCATGTAGCTTGGAGGTAGAATGCCCCTGGGTTCAATCCCTAGTACAAAAAAAGAAATGGTGTCCTTCCAAGAAGCCTGGCCCCTAGTATTTTACTCAAACACTCATCTAGCTACTGCTATGAAGGGTCCTTGCAGGTTAAGTTATTGTTACAAGTCAGTTCTGCGATATTTTTTAAGGTACTAGGGATTGAACCCATGGGGCATTCTACCTCTGGGCTCCACCCCCAGCCCTATTTTTTATTCTTTATTTTGAATCAGGGTCACACTAAGTGGCTGAGGGCCTCACTAAGTAGCTGAGGCTGGCTGCGAACCCGGATCCTCCAGTCACAGCCTCCCAAGTACTGGGATGACAAGCATGTGCCACCATGGCTGGCCAACTCTACCATCTTCATATTATGTAGGAGGAGAGGAGGGTAGTGTGGTGGGACCTGAAGTGAAACACGCCAAGACCTGTGTGCATGTCTCTTTGTGTGACTTTGAGCCTCACTATGATGCATAATTACAATGCAACAATAAAAATACAAAAAATACAGAGAACATTCTAGATCATCGTATGAGCCCATTAAATAGGAAAAGGCACTAAGAGCGATGCTTGAAAGAGGGAGACAGAAGAGAGATGAGACAGATAGATGGAAAGAATAAAAGGGACTTGCTGTATTATTGTTGGCTTTAAAATTAGGCAAGGGCTAGACGTGGAGGTCCCAGTGATCGGAGGCTGAGGCAGGAGAATCCCGAGTTCTGGGACAGCCTCCCCAATTTAGCAAGACCCAGTCTCAAAGTTAAAAAAAAATAAAAGGTCTGGAGGTTTAGCTCAATTTAGATAATTACTAGCTTCCATTCCTAGTACCACCCCAGACAAACAAAAAATAGGAGCCACAAATCAAAGAAAGGGAATGACCCTTGGAAGCTGGCAAGACCTTGCAAGGAAATAATGCTTAGCTTCACAACTAAGATTTTCCCAAACCACCCCAAGGATTCTAGAAATGACTCTTCCCTGAGCTTTCAGGAAAAACAAAAATGGGCTACCTTGCTTTCCTTTTTAATTTTATTCTGGTGAGACCAACAGTATAGGATGGGCTAAGCAATTATAGGTGAAGAGGTTTGATCCGTGCCAATGGTAGGCGCGTCAACGGGTGTTGTTTTAAGGTGCTGAACGTGTGTAGATTTGTTACCTCCCTGGAAAACCCAGAACCACTGAATGGAAGTGATTTCAAATATTAGCTCAGTGCTGAGGGAAAGATTCAATTTTTTTTTTGCAGTACCGGGGATTGAACCCAGGGGCGTTCTACCTCCGTGCTACACCCCCGGCCCTATTTTTTATCCTTTATTTTGAAACCGGGTCTCACGAAGTTGCAGAGGGCCTCACTAAGTAGAGAGAGAGAGAGAGAGAGAGAGAGAGAGAAACAGGGAGAGAGAGAGAGAGAGCTGAGGCTGGCCGCGAACCCAGATCCTCCAGTCTCCGCCTCCCAAAGTACTGGGATTACAAGCGTGCAGCACCACGCCCGGCAAGATTCAATATTTTGAAGCTTGACCTCGTTTTCTAATATGGATATGTAAGGAGAGTCAAAACTCTCTGAACATAATGCTGGGTATACGCCGAATCTAGTCTTTGTCTCCCATCACAAATACACCAAAATAATGTCAATATTACCACCGACTCAGCCTCTGGAAAGTTCAATATCACATTGACTGGTGAGGATTGAGCGCATGCTCTGTGCACCAGAAAGAAAACGCAAGGATCTAAGTGACATGGTTTGGATAGACACTGTCCCCTGAAAAAGCTCATGTATTGGCAATACAACAATATTCAGAGGTGAAAATAATGAATCATGAGGGTTCTGCTCTGATCAGTGGATAAATACATTCACGGACTCATGGTTTGAATGGAGACTGGGCATGATGGCGCACGCCTGTCATCCCAGTCCTTGGGAGGCTGAGACAGGAGGATCGCAGGTTGGAGGCCAGCCTCAGCAACTTAGCGAAACCCTGTGTGTGTGGAGAGACACAGAGACAGAGGGAGGGCGACAGAGAGGAGGGGGTGAATAATTCATGCTGATAGAACTAAGCGCCATAGGCGAGCCCGTTTTCATCCTAGGCGAGCAAGTCTCATTTCCTATAGCAACGTCTCACAGCAGAATTGAAGAGAAGGACGGGCACCTCCAGCGAAATTGTCATGTTGTGCAAGAATTTTCGGTTTTTATGTTTCGTGGTATAAGGCCGTATTCCTTAGAGATGAAATGAGGGGTTGAATACCTAGGGGATATTTTTTCTCACTTGCGGTGAAGATGGAAGAAAGGAAAAGAATGTTGAAAAACAGACAGATCTAGTACAACTTCAAGAAGGGACTGGCCCCCGGAGAGGCTGGCCTCTCCCCTTGTTCGTCGTGAACCTGGGGTCATGAGACAATGACTTCTTTAACCTCCACTCCCCAACTCACTCAGAAGAACAATATTCCACACACGATGCTGCGCTGTCCACATAATTTTTTTTTTGCGGTACCAGGGATTGAACCCAGGGGCGTTCTACCTCCGCGCTACGCCCCCGGCCCTATTTTTTATACTTTATTTTGAAACCAGGTCTCACGAAGTTGCGGAGGGCCTCGCTAAGTAGAGAGAGAGAGACAGGGAGAGAGAGAGAGAGAGAGAGAGAGAGAGAGCACTGAGGCTGGCCGCGAACCCAGATCCTCCAGTCTCTGCCTCCCAAAGTACTGGGATTACAAGCGTGCGCCACCACGCCTGGCCTGTCCAGATAATTTTATCAGTCTTTCCTTCTGAAGACAGGCTCATCAAACGGCAGTCTAAATAGACTCACAGAATTGTTTTAAGCAAGGCCGGATTAAAAACGTTAGATCATTAGATTCTGTGTTCATATCATTGCATTTACGTTGTCGATAAGAAATCTTCTAGCTCAGCCTGACGTGGTGGCGCATGCTTGTCATCCCAGTCCTTGGGAGGCTGAGACCGGAGGATCCGGGTTCGAAGCCAGCCTCAGCTACTTAGCAGAGACCCTTGGCAACTCAGTGAGACCCTGTTTCAAAATAAAGAATAAAAAATAGAGATGCGGGTGTAGCCCAGAGGTAGAATGTTCCTGGGTTCAATCCCCAGTACCGCCAACAAAAAAAAGGGGGGCTGGAGTGTGGCTTGAAGGTAGAATACCCCCGGGTTCCATCCCCAGTACCACAAAAATAAAGAATCTTCTAGCTCTGCATTTCACATTCAGAGGGATGTATTTTATTTATTTATTTAGTGTTCTGGTCAGCATTCTTGCGGCTATAATCTAAAAGACTGACCATGTAACTTAGAGGAAAGGAGATTTATTTTCTTACGGTTTTGGGCTCAGTCCATGTGAGGCCGGGGACCGCGGATCTCAGGGCATGACGACAGCAGGAGGCGGAGAGAGGGAGAGTGCATGGGCTGTGCTCCTCGCATCATGGAGGCCGGAAGCAAGAGAGAGAGAGAGAAAGCAGGGGGAGGAGGAACCATTTATATAAACCCCAAGGACCCACTTGCAGGGATCCACTAGCCACACCTTCCTGGCCAATGGGGTACCACCCAGTAAATCCACTACAATGGATTTATCCACTGCTGAGGTTACAACCCTCCTGACTTCACTACATCAACCATGAATATTAATAAATGAGCTCTTTAGGAGGGCATTTTATATCTAACTATACCAATTAGTTAGCGAGTTATTTATTTATTTATTTATTTATTTATTTTTGCGGTACCGGGGATTGAACCCAGGGGTGTTCTACCTCCGAGCTACACCCTGGCCCTATTTTTTATACTTTATTTTGAAACCGGGTCTCAAGAAGTTGCAGAGGGACTCACTAAGTAGCTGAGGCTGGCCGCGAACCCGGATCCTCCGGTCTCTGCCTCCCAAGTACTGGGATGACAAGTGTGCGCCACCATGCCCGGCGCTGTGAGTTATTTATAATTGCTGCATTGTAATCATACATCATAGTGAGGCCCAATTGTTGGTGGCATGAAATCTCCAGCGCTGTGAGCCACCGTAAACCTTTTGTCTTTATAACTTGATTTTCCCTCGGTACTTGTGATAGTGATGGGGGAGCTGACTAACACAGAATGATAGAAACAGACATGCATCCCAGGACTTGGGAGGCTGAGACAGGAGGATCTGGGTTTGTGGCCAGCCTCAGCTACTTAGCAAAGAGACCCTCAGCCACTCAGTGAGACCCTGTTTCCAAATAAAGAATAAAAAATAGGGCTGGGGGTGTAGCTCGGAGGTAGAATAGCCCCTGGGTTCAACCCCCAGTACCGCAACAACAACAACAACAACAATAATAATAATAATAATAATAATTGTCTTGATACAGGACTGGATTTGACATTTCCTAGTCCGAGCACAAGCAAAGGGGCAATTTTCTTCAGTACACAGAGTGTCCAGGGAGACGCACGCCATTGGTGTCCGGCATCCCTCACTGGGTAGCAGAGCCACCGGTTCCCTACAGTTAGTTATCCAAGACCATAAACTGGAATGTTCAGCTCTGCTTGCAACAGTAGTTAGAGCAGGCTTATCCTGAGTCCCTGCAGAGTCGTGGGCATGTTTACCATACCGTAAACATCTTTTATGAGTCTTGCAAGTGTACGTCTTGCAACTATCAGTACACAACGTCTGTGGCTGAAAAACAAAACCAAAAAAAAATCCCTCAGGGACTATGGAACACCACCAATTCCTACTCCCGGTGTCCTGGTTGCATTGTCTCACAACCTGCTTTCAACATTCTTTTTTTTTTTTTTGCAGTATTGGGGATTGAACCCAGGGGCTCTCTACCATGAACTACATCTCCAACCCCCTTTATCATTTTTTTTTTTGGCAGTACGGGGGATTGAACCCAGGGGCATTCTACCTCTGAGCTACACCCCCAGCCCTATTCTTTATTCTTTATTTTGAAACAGGGTCTCACTAAGTGGCTGAGGGCCTCACTAAGTTGCTGAGGCTGGCCGCGAACCCAGATCCTCTGGTCTCAGCCTCCCAAGTCCTGGGATTACAAGCATGCACCACCACACCTGGCTCCCTTTTATCATTTTATTTTGAGATAGTGTCTCCCTAAGTTGTCTAGGTTAGCCTCGAACTTGTGATCCTCCTGTCTCAGCCTCCCAAGTACTGGGATTACAGGAGTGTGCCACCATGCCTCGTTCCTCTGTAACTTTTTCCTTTCTCAGCTTAAAGATTTGGGTGGGGACAAATTTCACAAATTTTTTTCAAGGATCTCCAGAATCTCAAAAATCTCGTTTTCTTATATAGCTAATGAATTTTCCACAGGCCCCACCCCCAAATTTTACATGTGAATTTTACATGGCATTTGGGGCCAGCCATAAACAATCTTTTCTTCACCAACCTCCACCTTTATAAAGTGTTCCCAGTCTGCATTCTTGCAGCTATAAGCTAAAAGATTGTCCTCATAGCTGGGCGTGGTGGCACACGCTTGTCATCCCAGTACTTGGGAGGCTGAGACAGGAGAATCGCAGGTTCGTGGCCAGCCTCAGCTACTTAGTGAGGCCCTCTGCAACTTAGTGAGACCCTGTTTCAAAATAAAGAATAAAAAATAGGGCTGGGGGTGTAGCTCGGAGGTAGAATGCCCCTGGGTTCAAGCCCCAGTACCGCCCCCAAAAATAAATAAATAAAAGATTGTCCACATAATTTAGAGATGTATTTTCTTGCTCTTCAGTCCCTGTGAGGCCAGGGACCGTGGGTCTCAGTGCATGGCAACCGTGGGAAGGGGGAAGAAGGAGAGTACGTGGGCTGTTCTCCTCATATCATAGAGGCAGGAAACAAGAGATATACCTGGAGGCGGAAGAACCATATATAATCCCTCAGTCCGCACTCCCAGGAAGCCACCCCCACTCCAGCCACACCCTGCTGGGTCACCACCCAGTAAATCCATTACAGTGGATTTATCCACTGCTGGGATTAGAACCCTCATGACTCAATGACATCAGCTCCAAACATTAGTAAAGCATTTCAGGGGACATTTCATATCTAACTAAAACAGAAGGTAGTTCTGGCATTAAAGAATATTTTATTTCTGTCTCTTATATCCATTCTTTTTCATGACCAAATAATACACCATTACATGGATATACCGTATGTTGCCTCTCCGCTGGTTTGTTGGTAGACTTTTTGGTTGTTTCCACTTTTCATGGTGTCTTTTTTCTTTCAGTACCAATTTCTCCTTGCTGATGGGAATCAATCAGGCTTATCTTTGGAGCCCTGGTTCCCCAGCAGATCCCAAGGAAATTCAGAGAAATTGAAGAGTGGAGTACTTGTATGCACAGGTCAGTTTCCCATTGATGGGAATCTTCATATGGGGGCACGTGCTCTCATGAATTTAGACGTCCCAGCCATAGGAGCAACTGAAGTCTTTGGACATGGTTCCTTAAAACAACATCAAATCCCAGGAATGGAACTTCAAGACTGTTGCATACCAGAGTCAGAGTTCGGAAAAAATAAAATGGTGAGATCATGCCCTGTTACCATGTGCTCTGACATCGATGGGGATGGAGAGAAGGTGAAAGGAGAATTTTGAAGAGAACAGCATGAATTTGAAACCAGGAAGGACGTGGGCCAGGTTCTCCATTCTTCCCCCAGGTTTGGGGAAAAAAAATCAGAGTGAATTCATACAGTTCTTGTGACTCCAAGATAGAGGAATGAATGATGATTATGGGGAAAAAATAACCCTTAGAAAAGCAACTCATTAATGAATATGAAAATTGTATCATCGCCCTCGGGGTGATGACTTTGCTGGGTTCTGACTTGTTTAGCATGCCAATTCCTCAAATCGTTTTCCTGAGCTAGTTTTCTATGGAAACATCTCATCATGGGCCCAAAACTATCCACAGAAAATGGCATTTTTATTCCACACATAATGAATCTATATTTGTTCTTATTTCGCTCCACATCGCTTCATGAATAGCCCTCATTTTGGCAACATCTAAGAAACCACTGGGCGCCTTAATGTCCGCGCACGGAAGTACCTGTGTGCATGCAAATGTAATCCCATGTAAAGGCATACTTAATTTATGAAGGCAGCACTTTTAAAGTAATGGACTCAATCCATGCTCCCACGCTCCTGTTCTTTGTTCATGTTGGTGTTACTCCACTATTTTTGAAGTTCCTTTGGTTTGAAATTGATTTAAAAAAATATCTGTCATACCAGAAAAACAACCAGCCTTGTTTGCCTTGACGTGTTGAGAGTTTAACAAAGACATAGTATGTCCAAGCTTGCCTATTATCAGTATTCTAGTTATGAGTGTCATGATTTCCGTCGAATTGGACCAATTCAATGCACTAATGCACACATCATGCCAATCCATCAACAGGCATATTAGGCCACGAAGACAGAGAGATTTAAGTTACATGTTCAATGCCACATAATGATGGGTCTATGGGTTGTACCAGGACACCCCGGCTCTGTTAAATTGTCCAGATAAGCCGGGTGTGGTGGCGGACACTTGTAATCCCAGTACTTTGGGAGGCGGAGACCGGAGGATCCGGGTTCGCAGCCAGCCTCAGCTCTCTCTCTCTTTCTCCCTGTCTCTCTCTCTCTCTCTCTCTCTCTCTCTACCAAGTGAGGCCCTCCACAACTTCGTGAGACCCAGCTTCAAAATAAAGTATAAAAAATAGTGTCGGGGGTGTAGCGCGGACGTAGAACGCCCCTGGGTTCAATCCCCGGTACCGCAAAAAAATAAATAAATAAATTGTCCAGATATTTTTTAATGGGTGTACTGCGATTATACCATCATAATGGGATTCAGTGTGATAGAACCACACACACACACACACACACACACACACACACACACACACACACATAGCAACTTACTGTCTGTTTCCCTCCAGATCAGTCTCTAATCCCTCCCTCACACCATACATAATATTAAAATTGGTATTGGTAACTTCCTATAGAAACATGGGATTATTCAAACTGTTTCCTTCATCAAATCTACCCTTACGCCGGGCATGGTGGCCCACGCTTGTAATCCCAGTACTTTGGGAAGCGGGGACCAGAGGATCTGGGTTCGTGGCCAGCCTCAGCTCTCTCTCTCTCTCTCTCTCTCTCTCTCCCTGTCTCTCTCTCTCTCTACTTAGTGAGGCCCTCCGCAACTTCGTGAGACCCGGTTTCAAAATAAAGTATAAAAAATAGGGCCGGGGGTGT
>PVJS01049478.1:0-14655 GCA_004027185.1 Glis glis | reverse complement strand
CACACACACACACACGTACACACACACACGCACACACACATACCTTTAAAAAAATTATAAATATTAGAATCATAGAAATTTAAATAAGTGCTTGTCCTACCCATGGCTATTTCCAAGGGCAGTTCACAGTGAAACCACACTGTATTGGCAACACAGTTCACACTAGAAGTAAAATCCCACCAGGGACAGGAAATCTACAGGTCAGCATGATGTTTTTTAAGCAGCTTGGTTTTAGGAGTGGCAGCAACTGATGAAATCATATTTTCCCTTAAAGGACATCTGAATATGAACCATGTTATAATGGTAATTCTAAGTGTGGGGACATGGATAAAAAGTACTGGGTTCTTAAGACACAAGACAATAAAAACCTTACATCTACAAAAATACCAAAGAAAGAAGCTCCTTATAAAGCCATGCAATACATAAGAAATAAGTATCCATTTTTGCCCATAGGAAAACAAATCAACATCAAGAGTTGAGTCAAAATAGTGATCAATTCAACAAAATACAACAGAAAAATACTATTTGCATAGAAAACAGGGCAATATATTAATTATAACCTCAGGTTTTGATATCTTACATGTAGTAAGTTATGGATCAATTTGACTACTTAGCAATATTTTCCTCGTAAGCAAGTTATTAGATCCCCTACCACAATTAAATTTTCTATAAATAAAGAGAAATATATCTGCCTCAAAGTTATTTGTTTCAAGTAATTTACCAAAGATATTAAAGATGGCCAAGTACAGTGGTGGATACTTGTTATCCCAGTACTAAGGAGACTGAGACAGGAGGATTGCAAGTTTTTTTATTCTTTATTTTATTCTTTATCTTTATTCTTTATTCTTTATTCTCGCTAAGTTGTGGAGGGTCTCACTAAGTAGCTGAGGCTGGCTGTGAACCAGGATCCTCCAGTCTCAGCCTCCCAAGTACTGGGATTACAAGTGTGCTTCACCATGCCTGGCTTTCAAATTCTCTTTCTTATGAACCCTGCCTGTCCACATCTCCCAGGCCCTCACCTCTAGCCTCTTCATTCTGGAGTCTACTCTGGTAATATCATCCTAAAGAGGAAGTATTAAAAGTTTTCCTTCTAAGATCTGGAAGAAGAAAAGGATGCCCACTCTCATCACCTCTACTCACCCTAAGATTGGCAGTACCAGCCAAAGCAATTAGGCAAGAGAGAGAAGTACAAGGAATCCAAATTAGAAAGTAAAGGTTTAATTGTCCCTGTTCACAGATGACATGATGTTATGTATGGAACTTCTTAGACTCCACTACAAAACTATCAGAACTGATATTTTTTTTCTTTTCTTCCTTTGCATTTCTTCATGGTACATATCATTCCTAACATTTTGTGATTTTATGGGCATATTTGCCTTTCGACCCAGTAGAATGTGCAAGTTCCACATCAGGGGAAGCTTGGCATCATTTTCTGTAACTAAAGTACACTCTAATATCTGGCAAGTAGCAGGTATGCATAAATATCTGTTAAGTAAATGAGACTGTAATTAAACTTCTATCCCCTCACATGCTTTGAGTATGATAAATATGAGATCACACTACGTACTTTCAGTAACTTCTTCCAAAGTGAATATTTCAATTATTTTAGAACTTCTGTAATAGGGGAAGTCTATTGAATTTATATACTCAAACATACAGATGGATTACATAATGCAACACGGGGCTACTGCCTGACTGACTTTCTCTGTGGCATATGCTGTTTTTTCTTATTTTGTGAAAACAAATCCAAGCATACTATCAATGGAGTATTCATGAATTTGATTAATGTTGTTCAGAAATGTTGGTAAATAACAACTTCTTTATTTTTTGTGTAAATAAAACTATTAGAATAAATAGAATTTATCCCTGGGCAATCATTTTGCTAGTTACAGATTACTGCTGAATTGGACTGACATTGAGAATATAAGAGAAAAACAGGACAATAAAAGAGTTTTAAAAAAAAATCAAACTTAGCCAAGTGTGGTGGTGCATGCTTGTAATCCCAGTACTTGGGAGGCTGAGACCAGAGGATCTGGGTTCACGGCCAGCCTCAGCTACTTAGTGAGGCCCTCTGCAACTTAGTGAGACCCTGTTTCAAAATAAAGAATCAAAAAATAGGGCTGGGGCTGTGGCTCGGAGGTAGAATGCCCCTAGGTTCAAGCCCCAGTTCCGCAAAAAAAAAAAATTAAACTTGGTGAAACAGTTTATTCATTGCATTGAGAAAAAAATGGGGGAGAATATAACACATTTGCTGAAGCTAGATCTATGTCCATCTGTTAGCTATTTCTGTATTTCTGGAGCTTTACTAATCTTATCCAATAATAGTAATAGATAAAATTATTGTTTGTCTATAACATATAAAATAAAATTAATTATACAAATGATCCTAGAAAGCATAGATACCAGATCATAATTTTACTCATAAAAATAGGATCTTTAACTTTTAATACTCACTATAACCAATTGTAATTTTCCTGTAGACAAAGCAATATAAAAGTACTTTTTAACAACTGCAAATTTTGTAACTTTACTAACAGACAAATTGATTCTGTTTTTTCACAGCCTTCTAGATTAGGCCATAAACAAACAAACAGAGAAAGCTCCACGAAACAAGTTAGATATTTGAAAAAGATCTTTAATTAATTTCATTAAATTGTACTTCAAATATAATCTACCCAAAGGAAATATTCTTGTATACATTTTCAATTACAGGTACTTGTCAGATTAGTCATATTTTCCTTTGGGAGCTTTTTGGTATTTTTTTCTTTTAGATCACCCCTGGTTTCAAGTCTCATTACCGAGAGAGAGAGAGAGAGAGAGAGAGAGAGATAGAGAAGAGCTTTTGATCTACTATGAGACAAGGTAGATTATAGAATTTCGTTATGGTCACCTCCAAGACAGAAAAGTGAGGAAACATCAGAGTATACTTTATTTTCTATGGCCCGCCTCAGGAAAGAGGAATTATTGTTTTAATGGCCTGCCTTGGGGGAGGAATGTAAAAGTGTCATGGGGAGACACCCTAATTCTGAGGGGTCCTTGGCTTCCATGATGAGTAAGAATTTCAACACATGCCATCAGAAAAAGGCAAAGGTTTAATTAATTTAAAAAAGGTGGGGATACAGGTTGGGGGTCATCTCAAGAAGGGGAGAGCGAGTCTCCCTGCACGTGTCCATCCATCCAAGCGAGCAAGAGAGAGTCCGCTTCGCAGTTCTTTTATAGGAGGGGGTAGGTAGGGTCACACAGTAGAGGGCAGGACTTCCTTAGTCCTCAGTTTCCCTGGCAACAGATAGGCAGTGGGGTCTGACCTTTTTCCTCCTCACCCACCCTATTTACATTAAGCATCTCAGATGTGGAGAAGAGCCATTGTGAGTAAGGATGTGGACTCATTAAGGCTTCTGCCTGATTGAACACACCCTATAGGGTGGAGTTAGATTATGAACTTTCAAAATTTTAAATCTCTATATTTTCCTAATGTCTCCTTTCTGCCTAATATTTCTATCTTTTATATTCTACCTCATCAAAAGGAAGGCAGGGAAAGGTCAGAGAGAAAGAGTGAGAGAGATTTTATGCTTTATGAGTCTTTCTGGGACTGACAGGGCTCAACATTATCACCTTTCTCTTTCACCTTTATCACTCTGAAGCTGTTCTAAGCTACTTAGGAATTAACAACAAAAGAACAAATACTTTAACCTTACTGCTCTACGCATCTAAGAAACAAATAAGAGCTATAGGAATTACCAGCAGGAACCACTAATGAGAACAAATATGTACGTCATAAGATCACATCTTCGTAAAATTCGAGGATTTTTGAGCAATGATTACTTCAAAAACTTTTTTCAGACATGCTCTCTTCTTTTTTTTTTAGAACGAAAGACAAAAATTTTAGTTTTCTATTATGTAGCACCATAGAACCTGGGGCTTTTTTGTGGTTACATCGCCAGTATATTATCTATGCTGTTCAGGTCGGGGGATTTATATTGTTTTGTCTTATTTTTTTTTTCTTTTCAGTACTGAGGATTCAACCCAGGGACATTCTGCCTGCCTCTGAGCTATACCCCCAGGCCTTTTCTATTATTTTTTTTAATCTTGAAACAGAATCTCACTATGTTTCTGGGACAGAGGCTGGCCTCAAATCGGAGATCCTCCTGTTTCAGCCTCTCAAATAATGGGATTATAGGCAGGTGCCCACTATACCCAGCTATTGTTCTGTCTTCAAGTTCCCTGATTGTTTTCTCTAGACCTACTCTCATGCCTTTACCACACCTACTGAATTTTGGTTTCAGCTATTATACATTTCAGTTGTAAAACTCATTCATTTCTTCTTTATATCTTCTATTTCTATCCCCAGACTATTTTGATGTTCATCATCAACTGTCTTGAGTGTGTTTGTGTGTTTGTTTTTGTGTTTTTGTTGTTGTTTTGTTTTGTTTTGTTTTGTTTTTGCAGACCGGGGATTGAACCCAGGGGCATTCTACCTCCGCACTACACCCCCGGCCCTATTTTTTATACTTTATTTTGAAACCACGTCTCACGAAGTTGCAGAAGCCTCACTAAGTACAGAGAGAGAGAGAGAGAGAGAGAGAGAGGGAGAGGGAGAGACAGAGAGAGAGCTGAGGCTGGCCGCGAACCGGGATCCTCCGGTCTCCGCCTCCCAAAGTACTGGGATTACAAGCGTGCGCCACCACACCCAGCTGTTGTTTTGTTTTTAACAGTGTAGACCCTCAGGAATGTTAGGTAAGCACTCTAATTCTGCCACTAAGCAACACCCATACCCTATCCACAGCCCATGAGTATGTTCTTAATTGTAGATTATAATAACTGTGGGTCGGTAATCATATTTCACAAGTTTCTAGTCAATATTTAGGCTGCAAATCTGTACCCCTTAATTTATAATTTGAATCATACCATAATTGATAACACATTTCTATTATTTAAAAGAATAGTATTTAATAGTTAAACACAATTACCTTTAAAACAGTAGAAATATATTTTTTAAGTCTATATTTCTGGCTAGAATGGGGATTTCAACTTATAAAACCCTTTTTCTGAGCCCAAGTTAAAGTAGTAACAGAGTGGGGAAAACAGACACTAAAAACTTCTGACTCAGCATTCTTTTGTTCAATATAAGATAGAAAACCTTGGGGTAAAGGATTATTGCCTGCCAGAGGAGAACTATATTAAATACTACCGACTCGATTATAAGTTGATATTGAAACTGGCTCTGAAAAGTGAAATTGAATGGCTGTTTCAGGCCCGGACATTCTAAGGCATGAATCAAATCAGTGCAGAGCAAGAAAGCGTATAAGCCAGTGATAGATCAGATCCCCGCAAGTATGATGAGTAAATGGCGCTTAGTGATTTGATTACCGAAATGGCTTTGAAAACAAGGTAGAAAATAAAACCAGAAGGGAAATGGGAAAGGGAGTGCATAAAAGACCTAGTAAGAAATTGCGTAGGGAAGATTGATTTTTGTTATCGGAACTATAGTTAGGTGTTTCAGATTTAAGGCATGCACTGTTTCCCTGAGCAGGAGTTGGGGTTAGGGATATAAGAATGTGTGTTTTTGTTTCATTTTGGGAGCCCTATGTTACATTTATTTATTAATTATTGCATTTTTCAATGTTAACAGAACATTGAGAGCTGAAAATGCAGGGATTCTTTTTTTTTTACAAAAAGCCATTGACTTCTGTTAATGACCACAAATGATATCTTTCTAAATCTTTATATTTGACTAGTCAATGTGGTTTTGTTAAGAGGATTATGGTAACTCTACATTTCTTCCTAAACATAGTGCTTATTCTATTATTTCAAAACTTATTTTTAAATCATTTTAATTGTACAAATGGTATCATTACAAAGAAATTTGTGTTGTACACTGAGATTTAGTGTACCAAATGAGCATATTTTCTTTAGCAAAGAGTAGATCCATATATAGATCATATATATGTATACATATATATGATAGATCATATATATACATATTATATATATATATACATATATATGATTTGATACTGCTTCCATTGGTCATTTTTTATTTTTTTAAATCATTGAATGTAACAAAATTAACAAATATGTAGAAATGATTACTGCAGTATATGAGTGTTATTTGGGTGATTTTACTATTCTTGCAATTTATTTATGGGATTTTTGACTTTTAACAGGATATCTTTAAAAATCATGAAATATAGTGCATGCTTATAATAATAAACCTACTAACCAATCTGTATTAAATAGTTTAGAATTTATCTTAAGATATAATTTAATGAACCTTTGCTGAAATATAAGTTAGAAATAGAAGGGAAGTTACTAGAAAGCACAAATAGAGGTTGTTCTGAGAATTGAATAAGTATGTGTGTCGTGGGGGGTGGTTGTGTATAAATTCCCACAGTCATTATCTAGATGAGAAGTACACAAAAAAATCAAAGGTATTAATTCTTATTGTGTAAGGTATCATTATTAGTAATATTCATAAATTATAATTTTACTGTCATTAGATATTGATATTTGTGAATTATACATTTAATAATGTTGTAAGTTTGATTACTAGTTTTACATTTTATTTAATACTCCTGTTTTCTTTTTTATATTTACAGTGTTTTACATAAAAGTTCTTTAAGCTGAAAGAAAGAGACTTTACAGAGAAAGAAGAAAAATTCAAAAGATGTAAAATTTACTGGTAAAAATAACTATATAGAAAAATTCAAAATGCTCTAAAATTAACATGGTATATAGGACACTCATTTTTAGTATGAAGACAAATACAATTAATATAATAGCTATGTTAGTATTTTAAGAGATAGGTGATATAGAAATATGTAAAATACAGCATCAAAATTCAAACTGTGGTGGGGAATGACATACAAATATCAAGTTTTTATTAATATGTTTTCTCTCTTTTGTTTTTATCTTTATAATCATGTTATTTTGATATAATTTAATAATGGCTTGTTATAAACAAAAAGTGAGTTTTGTAAGCCTAATGGAAGCCAAAAAGCAAAATTCTAAATAGGAAAATGAAAAGTAATAAACAAGAAATTAAGACACACTGCTAGAGTAAATTACTTAATGGCAAAGAAAAACTGGAAGAGAATAGGGGAAGAAAAAGAAACCATAATAGCAATAGAAAAACAAGTTAAAATGCTATAGTAAGAATTTACCTATCAATAAGTATCTTAAATATAAATAGATTATATATACTAATTAAAAGGCATAGAGTAACTGCATTTTAAAAAAGGACCCAAACATATGCTCCTTACAAGTAATTCACTTCAACTCTGAGTATACACATAAACTGAAGTTGAAGGGATGGAAAATAAAATATTTCATGCAAGTTGAATCCAAAAGAAAGCAGAAACTGCAATTCTGATATTGGATAAAATAGGCTTTAAATCAAAAGTAGTGAAGAGGCATGAGAGTCATTAGATGATGATAAGGGGCTCAATTATGCAGGAGAAAATGACTATTTAAATATATATGTACCCAATATCACAGCATCCAAATTTATAAAGCAAATATTAATAGTCACATGCTCTAATGCAATTACATAGTTGGGGACTCTAGCACTTAACTTATATGAGTGGACAGATAATCCAGACAGAACATCAACAAAGAAACATCAGATTTAAATTGTACCACAGACAAAATGGACATAAAATCCATCTACAGGACCTTCCATCCAACAACTGCAGGGTGCACATTCTTCTCCACAGGACGTGTAACATTCTATAGGATGGATTGATTATATGATAGTCCACAAAATAAGTCTCAACAAATTTGGGAATACAGAAATCACATTGAACATCATCTCCTCCCACAATGCAATAAAACTTGAAATCAATATCAAGACAAACTTTGGAAGCTGCACAAATAAATTGAAAATGAATAACTTAATTTTGAACAACCAACGTATCACAGAGGAAATAACGTAGGAAATAAAAAAATCCTTGAAACAAATAAAAATGGAGACACAACATCAAAATCTATGAGATACAGCCAAAGCAGTATTTAGACAACATTTATAGCAATCAGTGCCTATATCATAATAGCAGAAAGAATTCAAATAAGGAACTAACCACATAAAATGGTGCTCCTTAAGTACTCTACTACTGAGCTACATCCCCCGTAATTTTTATTTTATTCTGAGACAGCATTTTGTTAAATTAGTCTGGACGACCTTGAGTTTATCATCCTCCTGCCTCAGCCTCCTGCATTGCTGGGATTACAGGTGTATTCCACCAGGCTGGCAGAGACAGGAGTTCATTATATTAACTGAAATAAAAGTGTCACAAGGACGAGGAACAAATGATCTCATTTATATATATGGAATAATAAAGAGTTAAGTTCATAGAAGCTGAGAGTAGAGTGTGATTTCCAGAACCTGGGGAGAGTGCGTGTGTGGGGGGGGGGGAGGTGGAGAGAGAAGGATATGGAAAGGTCAATCAATGGGAACTAAGTTATGGTGAGATAGGAGCAAGTTCTGTTGTGCTATTATGCAGGAGTGTGACTATAGATAACAATTAAGTCCTATACACTATATTTCAAAAAAGTAAAAGATACTTTAGAGGCTGAGACAGGAGGATTACAGGTTCAAGTTCAGCATGTGATTATTTAGCAAGACCCTGTTTCAAAATAAAAAATACAAAGAGCTTTGTGTGTAGCTCAGTAGTAGAATGTCCCTGGGTTCACTCCACAGTACCACACACATAAAAAATTCATACCTCTAATGATCAGCCTCCTCCAGCCATGCCCCACCTGTCTGTTATCCCCCAATAAATCCATTCAAATTGCTGATCCATTGAGTGTGGTGGTGCATGCCTGTAATCCCAGCACTTGGGAGTCTGAGGCAGGAGAATCTCGGGTTCCAGGTCAGCCTCAGCAATTTAGCGAGACCCCCAGGAACTTAGTGATACCCTGTTTCAAAATTGTAAAAAAGGGCTGGGGGTTAGCTCAGAGGTAGAATGCCCATGGACAAAATCCCCAGTATCACAAACAAAAGCAAAACAAAAACAAAAGAATTTGTCAATCCATACATAGACTTAGCCACTGGTGAGATTAGAACCCTTGTGATTCAATTATTTTGCCTCTGAACATATTTGCATTACCAATACAGGAGCTCTTCTAGACTCCCAAACCAGAACACTGACATTGTTGATTTACTGACCGCCAACATGTGCCCTTGCAGAAATGAAACGCTGTAATGGTGATAAATGTTATTACTATCCCTACATCTGTACCACCATCTGATTTGGATCTCTTATTATACTCATATTTTATAAATACTACATTTCTTATATTTTAGTTAAATAAATTATCTTAGAGCAATTTTAGCTTCACAGAAAAGAAAAAAATTATGGTGTAGGGGCATGGTGGTGATGTTGACATCTGATTAGGCCTTGGTTACGTCATATCTAGAAAAAGAGATGCAACAGAAAAATAGCTCTGAGGATGGGATTTAACTTCAGACCATAATATTGAAATCACAAATGTCTGCCATTGCAGAGAAACAAAAGTCATTTAGGTGTATGTAAATGCTCTTCTTATTCTTTAGTTGTGCTTAATACCACACTTACTAATCAATAAAAGATACGCCAAGGAGGGACTTGGTACTTATTACCATGACACGTCGTTAGGTTCCTGTAATGGATTACAAAAGAAAATCTCAATGCAATACCTGTCTCCTGATCCAGCCCTGCAATTAGACCCTTAAACTCTGTGTCCAGGAGATTATTTCCTTTTGCTGTTTATGAGATCCTTTTGCTGAATTAAACTCCTCCTCCTCCTCCTCCTCCTCCTCCTCCTCCTCCTTCTCCTATTCTTCCTCTTCTTTCTTTGTCTTGTTGAGTGCTCAACCAACAATTTTGGTCTTTTCCTATAATTTGAATCTATCTTTAATACTTAATTAAATATTTGTGTTTTTTGGAGGGATCCTTCCTTCAGTCATTTGCTCCTTTTGATACTAAATATTTGTTCTTTTTTCATTTTTTCAGTGATCTATTGAAAATAGGGGAATAAATGTTTAACTTCATATAATCATCTTGAAACTGAATTTCTCTAGGTTTTATTTTGTTTCTTTGCTCTTGAGTGTGTACATGGGATATAAAAAAATTATTATAAAATTGCTGCTTATTGGACACTGATTAGTGTCAGACATGTGGTGAAAACTCTTCATGATATAGATTTTACTCCTTACAAGCATCCCATCGGGGAGCTAAAACGATTATTTCCACTTTATAGATGAGAAAGCTAATGAATAGAGATATTTTACTTTCCAAGTTACTGAGCAAAAAAATTGCATATGTTATAAAACTATACAGAATTACTTGAGAGTCCTTGATTTTAACCACAAAATTCTAATATTTCACGACACACATTTTATAAAAGGCTTTTTATTAATATTATAAAATGTAATTGTCATCCATTAATATTCTTATTGCTGTATTAAAATCTGAATAATTTACAAAATATATAGTAACATTTACAAAGGGAAAACTCATCACTCTGGCTTCATTGGGACTATAATTTTTATTGTCCTTTCTGTTTGCCTGTCATTGAGGCTCAGTAAATTTATAGAGCAAAGAATAATTGACTCATTACAGTATAAATAACTATGATGGGGAAAGTCTTTTAATTAATAATAATAAATTACTTCTCTGTTGCTAGTTTTAAATTGGCAACTGTATTTAATTACTGGTTGATGTCTATGTCATAATCCAAATTCACTCACAAAGGGCAGGTTATTTCAGAAATCCTTATGTCATCCTTATTTCCCTTATCATTGCTCAATTTCCCATTTCTTCCTCTCTTATCTAATCATTCTCCTTATCTTGGTTTCCATTATCTTGTTTGCTTTACCTCTTATCACTACAGCCAACAATTCAAAAGGTCAGAGTTGCAGATGATCTAGGAAATTGATCAAGTTATATAATGTGAAACATTAGGAGAAGGAACTCTAATCCTTAGAGTAAGACTCAGTATTTATGATCCCATTTTCATTTAGGCATTCGATTATTCAGCAACACTAATGGAACAGCACACACATATACATAACATCCATGGAAGTGTTTCCTTCATTAACTCTTCCTTTCCCCTGCCACCCTCCCGTAGAAAACCTCCCTTCCTCCATTGGTGTTTCTCCTCCATTATCTAAAGTCCTGGTATCCCAATTATTCCCTAGCGTCCGCATATGAGAGAACACATATGACCCTTCCCTTACTGTGACTGGCTAATCTCACTTAACATAATGTTGTCCAGTTTCATCCATTTTCCTGCATATGCCCTAATTTTGTTCTTCGTTGTTGCTAAGTAGAATTCCATTATGTGTATATCCCACAAAGATGTAATCCATTCATCTGTTGATGGACACCTGGGTTTGTTCCATAATTTGGCTATTGTGAATTGTTCTGCTATAAGTATGGATATGCATGTATTTAAAGGAACAAATTCTGACTAGGGTCAATCTACTGTTTTCATTGATCATTTCAACAATACAGAAATCATGACCCCAGAACATCAATCACTATGTTGTAGGTGTCTCACCCCAGCTCTGTTAGACAGTGGTGCATCAGTATTCATGCTGAAGACAGACAGATCATACAAAAGCCCGTGTTCACATAGCCACAAGAGCATTTGTCTTGTCTCCCATTCAAAGATGCTGCCAGGGAAAACACTGGCAGGGTGTTGTGACATCTTGTCGCAACGTATGTCCAGAGTTTTATCATTTATGATGAAATACGATAGATCTTCATGGCACATTTATAACAGTCATGTTACTTTTGACAACACAATTGAAAAGTGGGTTTCCGCCATTAAACTCTATTATGAAAGGTGTCAGTGAGGCCTGAGATCTCTAGCAATAGAGTATCAAGTTGTAAACAACAATGTTCCATGAAAACAGGCAATCGGGAGGAAGCGAAGTACTGCCTCTTAGGAAAGAGTTTAGCAAAGGTTATTGCTAGTAAGGTGGGATTATATTCACTTTACAGAGTGTGTGTGTATAGTTTAGATATAGAATGGCCCCTTGAAGAGCTCATAAATTGGTGTTTGGAGTTGATATAATTGAGTCATGAGGGTGGTAAAACCATTATAATGGATTTATCTGGGTGGTGGCCTGAGCCGGAAGGGTGTGGCTGGAGAAAGTGGGTCCCTGGAGGTGAAGCCTTAGGGATTATGTATGGTTCCTCCTCCTCTCTTGTCTCAGACCTCTGTGATGTGAGGAGCACCGCCCATGTGCTCTCCCTCTCTATCTCCTGCCACCATGCCCTGAAATCCTTGGCCCCCGGCCTCACATGGACTGAACCCAAAGCCGTACGAGAATAAATCTCTTGTCTAAGTTATGTGGTCAATCTTTTAGATTATAGCTTTCAGAATGCTGAACAGACAGAATTTGGTACCAGGGAAGTGGGGTTGCTGCTATATCTAAGTCTAACCATGTGAATTGAGACTCTTTGGAACTGTTTTGTGAGAAGAAATAGAAAGGGCAAAAATGTGGCTAGAAAGGTCAGTGGTAGAGACTGTGCTCCAGAGATTTTGGAGGACAAAGAGGACTCCATAGGAGAGTGGAGTAGAGGCCTTGTGTGTTACACTTGGCAAAGAACTTATCGGCATTTTGCCCATGTCCTGAAACCTCGTGTGAGGCCGAATTTAAAGACCATGGACTGAATAAACTGGTGGGGGAACTATCAAAACAGCAAAATATCCAAACTGCATTATGGATATTGGTGTCTGCTTTCAGCGAATTGTACACCAAATTTCTGGAGTGGAGAGTAAAGCAGAGAAACTTTATAGATTTGCAGTTTGGCCAGAAAGGCCTGTGTAAAGCTGGGACCAGAGATAGGGTGCGGTGAAAGAAAGTAAGATGGCTGAAGGGAGGTCAAATTCTTTGGTTAGGAACGAGGAAAGGAATGTGGTCTTGCTGAAGGCAGGCCCAATACTACCCATCATGGGGACAGGCTCTGATTTGGTCAAGATGGAGGTGGGCCCATTAGCAATGATTGAAGAGGGTATGAATACTTTTTCTATTGCCAGTCCATCTAAGAGCCCACATAATTTCTAGCTTTGCTAGAAAAATCTATGGAGGGTCACCTCAGATTTCGAAGGAAGGCCTGGGAAGCCAGGCAATGTGTGACAGGGTTGGAATCCCTGCATGCAGGTCCAAATAGGGCAATCTGTGAAGCTGTGGGGGTGACGCCAAGGTTTCAAGAAATACTCCCGAGAGTTAGAAAAGCCAGAAAGATGGAACGACTGTGAGGAAAGGCGGCTAGGTTTGAGCCATGGAGCCAGGCTGCAAGAGCAAGTTCACTTTGGAAACTCATTGAGAGGATTTAATGTATTTTGTATTCTGAACTGGGCATGAGCTCTTCAGGGGCCAGGAGTGGAATGTTATGGTTAGATATAGAATGGTCCCTTGAAGAGCTCATAGATTTGTGTTTGGAGATGATGTAATTGAATCATGAGGGTTGTGATCCCCGTAGTAGATAAATCCATTGTTATGGATTTGTCTGGGTAGTAGCCTATGCTAGTAGAGTGTGCCTGGAGACGGTGGGTCCCTGAGGATGCGGCCTTGGGGATTATATATGGTTCCTCCTCCCCCGATCTCTCATGCTAATGACCTCCATGATGTGAGGAGCACAGTCCATATGCTCTCCCTCTTTCCATTCCCCTCCTCCATGTCCTGAGATCTGAGTTCACTGTCCTCACATGGACTGAACCCCAAACCAGAAGAAAATAAATCTTCTTTGCTCTAAATTTCATGGTCAATGTTTTATATTATATCTGTAAGAATGAGGACAGATACAGTGTGTACTGGGGAAGTTAGAAGTTGTCTCTCTGGGTTCCACCTTGCTGGAAACCTCTGATATGACACAGAAACCCTGCATCCTAGGCATCAGGCTTCCAATATCTGACACTCTGCACACCCCGTCTTGCACTTTTTCACCTTCCAATGCTGCAGCTGCTCACCAAAACTCTACACTATTGGCTGATGAGTGTTCTAGGTTTCCTGCCTCTCTGCCCATTCACCAGCCTTGACTCACCTGCACCAGGATCGTCCCAACAATTGCGCACCAACTCTGGCCTGGGAAATCCAGCAAATGTCACTGCCATCCAGGGAGCTGCAACTACAACTTCGCCAGCGATGTCTAATCCCACTGCCAGGGAGAAAGCCTGCTTCAGTGTGTGTTTCTTCCTGGGGTAGTCCTTGTCAGTGCTAAAAGAGTCATTAGTGTTGTTAGTGTTTACTTAAAAAGAAGTCATCAACAGATGAGTGGATTACAAAATTGTGGGAAATACACACAATGGAATTCTACTCGGCCATAAAGAAGAACAAAATAACATCATTTGCAAAAAAAGTGGAAGGATCTGGAGAACATTATGTTAAGCGAGATCAGTCAATCACAAAAAAAGAAGGGACATATGTTTTCATTAATATGCGCAACCTAAGGAATAGTAGGGTCACCCAAGGGACTCTGGTTGATAATGGAGAACCCTCAACAGAACAAGGGAAGTGGTACAATGGAAGGGGGAGGGCAAGAAAGAAGGGAATCAATGGAATTACTATCATAAATAACATGTACATGTGAAAATATACCAACATCATTCTTGGTACTTCATACGGGTGGGGGGAGGCGGGGGGGCACCAAGAGCTGTGTGCATATA